>JALPQI010019600.1:0-19198 GCA_025490895.1 Thaumatotibia leucotreta | reverse complement strand
ACTTGTTTATGTACATATCGATGAAATTTAGTTTGACACAAAAACATGTATTACACGTTTTTGAAATCAGAATTTATAGAAAAAATAATATGAAGTACCTATCATTACTTTATTTATTATAAATTTTATTTATTACTTATATTTTTATTTATTTAATTTTACAATTTTAATAATAATCATAAGGACATTTAAGTTACCTACAAGAATGGAACCTTACATTCCAATTTAACAACATTTTAGTTATAAATATACTGAAGTAAATCATACAATATGAGTACAGAACAGAGTCATTAAAGTATGGCACAGTTTCATATAATTGACATGCGCATAACTTAAGACTATCATTCGCAAATCTTCCAAACGAGAACAAAATTATGTCATGTCTCTGTTTCTACTTAAATACTTATTACTAAGAAAATTCAACATACACAACTAACTTTAAACTAAATAGAACCTTCTCGTTATAAAATGAGAAACAGGTAGCAAATCAACTAGTAGTAATTTAGACATTTTGTTTAGAGAGACAGGGTTGTAAAAGACCGAGTGTTCAGTTCGTGACGCGCGTGAGTGTATCTTCTAGCGCCATCTCACGACTACATGTCAAAATCCGAAGCGTTCACACAACATGAAACATAATCCACAAATTGGCTTGTCTGACAAATGCATATAACATGCAAACTTCATATTATGATGTGTAATACCCAACCCTAGCTATTTTTATATATTTACGTCATGTATCAAGTTTGAAACTAATTTCCGACCGAAAAAACATAATTACCAACATGAAGATACCAACACGATTAAAAAAAGGTACGTGACTACCCGACCATCGGCACATATTCGGAAACATTTGAATATATAAAATTTAGTAGGATTTAGTTAGTCATATTGCAATACGAAATTCAACATTGATAGGTAATTCACTTTTTGCATGGAACATACGTATAAGTAGCAGAATTTTAAACTAAATAGGCCATGAAGACAATACCATTGTGGCACCGTTTTTAAATATTTTCTATGAACAACTAGTTTACCCAATTAGACTGATTTGATACTAGATCATAAAACGACACGAACTACGTTACCACCAATTTTAACCTTATTACTACACATAAGAGCCTTTTTTCCAACAGCTTTTCATTCAAAAAGTGGAATTCTGTTAGCGAAATTAAATGGTCATCCAAGCGACATACTCTACTTCGGTACTAGAAAGAGCATCGTACAAAAACGATTTCTCATCACTTAGCACCTCTTGATTCTGTGATCTAAAGTATCTCTAAACAGAGAAAAGTAGTATCTGTAAAGCGATGCGGTATTTATTTAGTCTTTTTAGAGCTACAGCGGAAATTGTATGTTGAAAACAAATGAGGGCTCTCACGAATAACGATGTTAGTCATCATTTTCGGGTTGTTAGTATGGTATTGTTTGGAAAAATAATTATCACATGTTCAAGAAAGCTATAAAGCATTAATTTTAGAAGATTGCGCCAATGGAAGTGGTTGCGTGGGTGCCCTAGTTGAGAACGTGTGTGGTGTAGTTAGTCGTGAATTGAAACCTATAAGGATTACGGATTTTTAATATGAGTTTCTATTTCTCGATGTTAGTCTGTGATCAAAACTTGCGAGTTGAATTAATTCATCTACTTCTCAGTTATCGATTGTTCTGAAATTTTGGGTGAATTAGTCGGCTCTTACGACATCCGCGGGAAGAGTTGGGGTGGTGACAAATGTATTCTTACTGTCGTTATCACTCAGCCAATACTTAATTGTCGTTACGAAACTGACTCCAATTAAGGTTTTTCATGTCACACTAATTGGGTGTATCTAAATGTGAAAATGCCCACATATTATGTAAGTCCTACGACAATGCCATAATTATATAGGTATGGCAGAAACGTATATCAGCTAAAAAAGCTGGAAAATATCAGCCAAATAAATTTGCTTCCTTCTATGTAGAATGATCATTATAAGCCTATCTCAGCCCAGTGCTGAACGTAAGCCTCTCCTATTAACTATGCGTAACATAGACGCATTCGGAGAAAAATGCCCATAATCGCTACGCCAGGCAAGCGGATTGGCGAACGCAGTCGTGTGTCCACTATAATGACGAATTATAATAAAAATCTAAAAATGATTAAAATCCCACATTAATGAATAAAATAATCCGCCTAAAAATTACAACACTAATGATTCACATTGATTTACCTATGTACAAAACGCTTTTCTAACATGTTGTACCCCATCCACTTAAAAAGTCTTTACAAGAGGGACTTAAAAACGAAAGGTAATTTAAATGAAATTCTGTATTTAAAAAACTTGAAATCCTCTTCAATCTTGCTAATTACATTTTATATTAATTAAGATTGTCACATTGGAGTATGACATAGTATACTTATGTCTTGTTAAACCGAGTGCCATCACTGGAAATAAGTATTTTCATAAATCAAAGAAAGTGCTATGCCTGAACGATCCCATGAAAACTGCTCTTAGGAATTGCATCTGAGTTAACATGAAAAACGTTCTAGAAGCTTTAGAAACAGTAGTATTTTATGCCCTTTTGTAATTCGTTTTACAAGGCGTCCCCTCTAATAATCTCATAAAGTAAATGCCGAAATGTAGCATCAGCATTGTAATTTTGTATTGTAGGGTCCCGTGGAAGGACTTCGCAATAAATCTTCCTATGCAGCACCTGTTTTATGAGGGGGTGAATTTTGTAAGTCTATTTTTATCCTTTGAAGGTATGTACATACCTACAAAGTAAAAAAGACAATTTGATGATAATTTTGTGATATTGTTGATTTTCCCATTCTCTCTTTCAAGTCTGCTATTTATCTGACGTAAAAATCTTCAAAATATGAAAACGTTTTACCTCAAAATCAAATATGAGAAACAAAATGATAAAGTACAAACTTACCTACGAGCTGCTTGCAACGAAATTCTCTATGTGTATTTTAGAAAATAGCAATGCCTCTGACTCGTATTGTCTTAGAACCGGGTCTGCAATCTATGAGTTCTGGTCTATTTCATTACAATAATAAACTTTTGATAGAACCCTCATTTCTACAAACCATTTCCTTGCATTGCAACGCCACCGATCTATTTTCCGACTGTCACCGAAATGAAATGACATGCCAGGGTTATGACAAACGCCGAAATGCAATTTGTCAAAAGCGTTTCCGTGTAGCCTTCCGCCTTTATGCCGACATCTTAGCTGTATAGATAACTTTGCGAGAATTGTTGGATGCACTGTCAGTTCTCACCTATCAACCCCTAGAAAGAATTAAATCCTCAACCAAATTTGCTTCAACGTCAACCTTTTCTTTAAGTAAATAGAGTTTAAAATCAAATTGCGCTTCGCGATGTTGTAATGTTTTGCTTCTGTCTTTTATACCCTAGTGTTGCACCCTAATCGAATCGCACGCATGGTGCGCTTGGGTCCGACCCCTACTCAGGGGTTCCATTGCGAAATATAAATACGCCTAAATCAAACGGCCCTTTAATTGGACCCTTTTTTCCGGACATTTTTGGGATTACCTAATTCTCCATTGTTAGCGTTTGCGGCGAAAGAACGTGCTTTTTGTAATTAATTAGGGTGGTGTGTTTGCTTTTCATTTTGTTAAGTGATGCACTGTCATGCTTTTCGTTGACCGTGCTTAAATGCAGATTTATGAGAGACATGTTTTATAATTCAGAGCTTTTGCTTCATTTAGGTGGTCACATATTTATTGCTAAGTTTTTTATCATTAGAAAAACTATCTTGAAACGTGTCTTTGTCAATAAGCGCTTCTGAAAAATGAGTTACAGCAAATATACAGCAATTATAAATCATAACCGATCTGTAACATTATTTAAGCTCCGTTATTAATATAAACTTGTTTTGATAATGACTTTTGTCAGATTAAAAAAAAGACATTAACATTGTGTATTTTATTACGAGCTGAAAGACGAACTACAAAATGTTGCTATTACATTTTCATATTACCTAAACAGAGATGTGACATGACGCTTTTTATTTCAATTACTCTGAGAGATATAAAAATTATGACAAATGCTAAACAGTTAACCGTATATGTGTTTACCATACATACACACGACATGTTCCGGGTACCCAGGTCTCCAATGTTAAGCACTGGAATATATTGCGCATTTAGTGACTAGTCAGTTTAATCTTTTAAACTTTCACAATACAGTGAAAATGTATTTGTTTGAATGGGCAGTCATCCATCAAAATACTTTATTAGTGCTATACTTTTCATCTTTCCACTTTAAGTAAAAAAATAGTTTAATATATCATTGTTTATTAAAAAAAATATTCACGTAAGTCCTAAAACGATTTATGGTTTGGTTTGAACTTAAATGCTAATTAAATTGAAACTTTGCGGGACAGGGCAGATTCATATTGAGATAGTTTCGTTGTAGGCCAGAATTTGAGAGTCCGACCCTGTTGAGGTATGATTCGCCATAGGTATGTTTCTGAATAAAACAATATAATCATACGGCTTATGATATGGATGTCACTTTCTCTTGAAACCAATTACTGAGCAGGACAGATTCATATTAAATGAGTTACGTTTTATGCCAGAATTCATATGTTGACTGGGACTCTAAGCTTCAATTTAATTTGGAATATAAATAAATCCGATTATAGAGCATTCCATAACTTATATTAGTTTCTAAAATACTAGGTTAATAATGCCTTTTAGAGCAGATGCGTTTTAGAGTGGAGACCCCGGCTTGGCAAAAGAACTGTGGGCAGACTACCAGCCCGATGGTCCGATGACATAAGGGAGACAGCAGAGTCAGTTTGGAAGAGGGAAACAAACAACCGCGCTGTGTGAAAGCAAATTGGAGAGGCGTATGCCCAACGGTGGGCGAACACACGCTGACAAAGAAGAAGAGTAATGCCTAATTGGAATTCTGATTTAAAATCATTGTACGTGTATAAATCTTAATAGGACAATTTCGTTAAAAGATAAAATAAATAAGGTCACATAAAATACAATGCATCATCTCTCAACAAATTGTCTTTTAGTGCAGACACTAATCCTCATTAAATCGCACTCATATCCTTTTCCAAAATCATTATTTCATCATAAATCCTGCACGTCTAACTAATAGGACACTTTCTCGTAACTCATCAGAGCTAAGAGTGAGAACCTCATCCTATTTTATACTTTATTTCTTTATTACAAAGCTTACATTCAAATATCAGAAGTGGGATATAAAGTAGGGTACACACGTGCCTAGGATTGACGGCCAACGTTCTGCTTTCGATATGCTATACTGGAACAAATTAGGTTCTGTACTTTAGTAGGCGCTTAAGTAAAACAAGCTTTGATATTTGGCTTGCGCAATGCAATGACTCGAATGAACCACTTAGATACCATTCATGACTCATGACGCAGCATTGAAAATTGTTAAATTATTTAGGTCTATCGACTTTGTCTTGTCCCTTGTTGCCATGCATGCGTTCTCTAGAGCCACTTTCAAATTACAGTTTTATAGCACTAAAATAATTTAAGGGTCATACTCATTTTTTGTATGAGTTAGGTTACAAATTTTTCCTGTGGACATATCAAAATTGAAGGCTTAGAACACTAGAATTTTCTTGTTTGAACGAATACAAGTCGATAAACTGTATGGCACTTAAACAATGTACGATAAACACTTTTAATTTCTATGACAGTTACCCAGGCTTTGCATGATGGTTCACCTACTAATCATATTAGTATGATGGTATGGAAACTGCTGCTTTTATCACCTGGTCGAATAAAAATGAAAAATCCATCCATGTTTACTGTACCTTTAGGCCTCCATTCTGTTCTAGGATTACTTTTTCAACATACATCTGTATTTTTGATTTGTATTAATATTATATTTGGCCAGTGGCCAGTTGTTTGTAACTTGTAACCATACTAAGCGGAAGTATGTAATATAGTAAGTACCTACAAAATAATACCCTCATCGATTTAAAAAGAAGTGTCGTATATTGTGTAACTCAGTGAGTACCTACTTACAATTTTTTTTTATTCGTCAAAAACAATAAGCAAATCAAAATGATCATACTCGCATTCATTGGTCGCTTTTGCCACTAACCAAGAATGTTTTCTGATAAGAATGTAGAATTCCAGTATGACTCATAATTTTAAGTCCTATAAATAAATTTAAAACATATGACATGTTCTCTATGAATGTCTGAACTCAAACGAAATCACCACCACATACCTAACAGCAGTGTATTATCAAAAATAACAAATAATTATGAATTACTCACAACCCAGCGATCACATATCAACTCACCAGTGAATACATAGTTATTACGAAACTTTATCTCATAAGAAATTAATTCACCAAGTGTCAATGAGCACCCATAAAAATCGACTTACTCCCATTCTAATTCAAATAAAAATTACAATTTTACTCCCAAATAAAAGGGCATATCTACATAATAAGATTAAAGGTACTCACGACTTTTTGCTTAAATAATGTAGATTTCGAAAGTAGTATTCAGTTTTCGTCCGATCTTCTTAATGTACAATAAATTGCGATCAATGTCTGCTTACGAAGGTTGGTGAAGTATTTTTTAATAATTTAATAAATTCTACTCTTTTACTGGAACACGATTTTCTATATTTGATCCACCTGCCTGCATTGGAGATCTATTACAGCTTTATATTGTTGTGGAGATTAAGTTTAGATACGTTACTTTTGCTACAAGTTGCTTTCAATAAATATTATCTTTCAGTACGATCACCATATTTAAAATCTATCAAGATATTGACTAGTTGAATATTGCAGTGCTGTGAATTTTATGTAATTTGTGTGGTCAAAAAAGCAATTTTTAGATCCCTGTGTAACAAAGAAATGTTGCAGCTGGTTAGAATTGATCTAAAAAAAGTAGTAATAAAATTGTTCCTTATTGGTTAAATTCTAATTGGAATCCTATATGCCTCATATATCAGATATATCAAGATTCTTAAGATCACTGTGTAATAAAGAAAAGTTGGAGTAGTTAGAATTGATCTAAAGGAAACTAGTAATAAAATTGTTAGTTATTGATTAATATCTAATTGGAATCCTATACACCAAAAATGCTAAAAATGTACATATTATCCATTTTAGAAATGTTCTGTAGGTATTTATTTCATCAGGTTAGTTTAGGTATTATCAAACCGGAATCAGAAAGGGATTGGAAATTACTGTTGACACAACAAATAACACTTCATTTACCTAGAATAGAATTGTTTATAGATGTAGTGAGTGATTAATGAATCTATTGTCTGTAAGTCTCGGCACTTAAACTAGGAATATATGAATATAACTATGAATATATCCTAGATAGACGTATACACTGTTTTGTCAACAGTATTTTCGAATCCCATTCTAATCGCGGTTTGATAATACCTACATTCGGTGGATAAGTACAGCGGCATTCTATACTAGAATTTTTTTTTTTTTTTTTTTTTTTTAACATTTAAGGAAAATCATTTATTAACAAAAATATAGTAACAAAGGATAAATTAATTGTCATCACGCAAGCACTGATGGAGATATTAGGTACTCTAGTCAGGTAGAGGAAAGATTGGGTAGGGCTGCGCCATCTTTTAGGCCAAAGAAGTTTTTGAAGGAGTTAAATTTGTGGCGCGTACCCCGAATACACATGCTTGTAGCACGGAGTATGGAAATTATAATTTTCGATCTAAGCCAGCCCATTACTACGCTGAGGGATCTGTCCCAACGATCAGCGATTGCTTCGCCGAGATGTTTCACGAAAGCGGACATCTGAGGTGCGAATATCCCATCCACGGATGTTACAAGGGGAGTAAATGTCGCATGCCGTTTTTCACAAGAGTTCAAATATTTTCGTTTCTTTTCCTCTTCGGCGGATTTAAGTACGGCTGCTACCGGACGTGAGATGTAAGAGGGAGCGTCAGTGTCTACGACACGGATATCAAATAACGCCTCCCTCTGTGCATCCCAAACGCCACGGCAGCAAAGGTCTCCCCGAAGTCCGCAGTCACCTTCCGTGATGAGGGGTTCTTTGACTACATTCCCCCAGGCGTGTTGACATAGCTCACAAAATAGGTCCCGGATTTCGTTGTGACGGCGTGTAATTAATCCGCCAGTTTTACAGCAGAGAGCGTGGTCCACGTCAAAAACATCATTGCCGCAGCCGTCACATGATTTAGGCATGGAGATAGGTGTTCTGTGGTATCTTAGTGCCAATGCATCTCTGAATTCCATTGGGGATAGGTCAAAGTGGTCTTTTCTTGTAGGGATAACCGAGAGCCAAGTAGACGATTTAGTTTTAGTTTTCGTGAAAATTGAACGTTCGACTGCTCGTTTTTTGTTAGGAGAAAGTTTGTTTAAAATAGAGTCCAAAGTTACATCATCTTGAGAATTTTTAATTTTCCGGTATTCCTTTCTTGAATGTGCGAGGGACATGTGATGTTGAGTGAGGTCCAGTTCATTATTTTCAATTAAGGCGGATGAGAGGATTGAACAGCCATTTTTGGAGGTTTCATAATTTAAGTTTGTCATTTTAGAAAGTGCGGGGATGGCTAGACCGCCTTTGTGTACAGGTAAAGAAAATAAGTCCGCTTCTAGTGAAGTTATCTCACCACCTAGTAGGTTTGGTAGAAAGCTGGTGTGTAAAATATTTGTTAAACAATCAAAGGATAGATTTGCATTTTCTAATACTCTTAGTAGAAAAGTCCATTTGAATTGGGCGGCTTTAGTGAGAACGGTATAGGCAGCTTGTGGCGAGTCTTTGCAAATCTCAGAGAGCTTTTCTATTATAGAAGTCCAGTTTTCGATTTTAGTGTTGACAAAGTTTTCTTTACCTTCGCCAATGTAGCTACCGAGGAAGCGTGTGCCGGTTGTTATGGTAGTGTTAACTCCTTTGAATATCTGCTGCGCGGATTGTTTGTCATTCTCATTTACGATTAGGTAAGACTTTCTGTCTTGAGGGAAGTAGCCGTATGCGGGGCCTAATTGGCAAATTTTATCCCACCATCGTCTTAAATTTTTAAAGGTTCCTTGAGCAGAGGAGTCATCCGCATACCAACACTGGACAATTGATGGTTGTGATTTAAGTTGGTTTATTATGGGGAGTGTTGCGAGGGCATACAAGGGCATGGCAAGTGGGTCACCTTGAGTTACTCCTTCTTCGCTGAACAGTTTCATATTTGAGTCGCGGATTATAAGTTCTGCATGTCCATTGTAAGTATTGTATAAGAAACGGGCGCAGTGGGGCCAGTGTATTCTAGCTTGCCAAAGAGCGAGTTGTCGGTTTACGGAATTAAAGGCGTTGTTAGCATCAACAAGCAGCATACCCCATTGAGAGCCGGGCAGACATTCTTTTTCAAAAAGGTTATTCATAGCATGTATGGCTCCTTCAATACCACAACTTAATCCACTACAAAGTTGCGATTGTGCACAAGCTTCAGTAACTTCAGAGCCGGAGGCCAAGATCATACATTTTGAGAGGATCCTGCGTAGGCATTCGCCAATGCCAATTGGTCTAACCCCAGGGGATTTGTCTAGGGCCACAAGTCGGCTTGCCATTAGAGCTTGTATTTGGTTCCATGGCACAAAACTATTGTTTAGTTTCATAGTTAATTGAGCTATCGAAGTCCTCAAATGCTGGCTTGCCTCACCGAATCGTAATAGGTAGTCTTTCCAATTTTCGGCTGCGCTGCCGGTCGGGCCGCCTCCACCATGTAATTTTCTGGCGACTAACTCTACATGTTCGCATGTAATGTCTACTTCCAAGAGTGGGGGCAAATCCGAGGGGCCATTTGGAGTTGTAAAAAGGTTGGGGTCGGGGTTGACTGCGTGGGGATGTTTTTCAAGCAAGGCGTCCATGACAGTTTTACCGGATTCGTCAATTTCGTCTTCAGGTTTGAGAATTTTGTTGTTATCTTTCGTCAGAAGCCAGTTGAGGGCTTCGCGAGTTTTGCCCCTAAGAACAAGACGCGTGAAATTCTTCGTAGCGTCGTTATCTTTATTGACATTTTTCCGATTATGGAAATTCCGAAGTGAATAATCGGATTTGGTGGCTTCGGTTATAAGTATATCAAATTCTTCGTCATCCCATAATCGTTGGCGTCGTTCTATCAGCCTGGTGATATCTTTTGCTTTTTTGATATTTCTGTATCGTTGTAACATGACAGCAACAAAGATGAGGAGGCGTTCTGAGGGATAGTCTGATTTTGTAAGTAACTGTATTTCATCGGCAAGTTTATGAACGAATCTTCTACTTACAATATTTAAGGGGAGGTCATAATGTTTGCCGTGCAGGCTACACACTTTGTTCCAGCGTTTGTGCCATATGTCTGTCCTTAATCCTTTTCCGTTAAGATATGGAGCCCCAAATGCATTTTCTAGTATCGATTTTTGTATGTCCTGGACTGTTGTTGAAGAAGATGGTGGATCGACGAAGTGGGCGGATCGGATATGTCGTAGTAATCCCCTTTTCTTAAGTATTCTAGGGCAATGGGGACATTGCACAGAATCGTCGGGAGGGGGGTCACTTTGAGAGTCCATGCTGTTCAATTTGTGGTTGCGTACCAACGTGATTTTGTTTTATATAATAAATTATCACTTCACTTTTAATTTGGACTATATAAAAGAAAGAAATGTGGAAAAATAAATAATAAATGTTGTTTACAAAATTTGACAATGAAAAAATTTGACTTGACACCTGACAGCTTTCGATATTAAAATTAACCTACTAGAAATTTAACCTACATTACATATTATAGAAAATGTCAAATGTACCTAATATAAAATATATATTCACAAAATATAATTTAAATACATAGCATTTTTTTAAAGAATAGCGATATCACTATAAATTAACGATTAAACTCACGCGTATTTAGTCACTAAGCGCGCGAGTCGCGAGGCGTGAATGTGGACTTAGTGCTTGATAATGGAGACCTAGGCTCTCCGAAACATGTCGCGCGTAGTACATGTGAGTTTAACCATTTCATCAAATTTATAGCTGTATAGCTTATAGATATGTATCTGTTTACTGTACTAAAAAACGAAACAATTCAAATTAGAATACTATACTAAAAAGTTATTTGACACATCTACCTTTGTAATCCATCTAAAAAAACCTTTTCGTCTCATCGAATATTACCCTGTCCAATATGAATTTAACATCACATTTTACTTTCAAATTGTTTTGCATTGCGATAAAAAGGTTTGTTTCCTTTTCTCGAGACCAGCTTGCAACAATTTTCATAGAGACATTTATTCGCAGGCAATTGTAATTTTACGCCCTAGTGCGTTAGATCTAAGCGGTTATAGGGGTCAAAAGGGATAAAAGAACCTTAAAATGGACCCTAAGAATTCAATTTAAACGCAGCTGCTGTTTTACAATGAGAGTTCAAATTGAGTGTGACGATTTTTGATTTTACGAGGTTATAAAGAGGTCGCAATTTTAATGAGATTTTGGGAGGCATATTTCGTATAAGAAACTTAATAGTATTTTGAGATTCGCAATCATTATAACTTTACAGCCAATCACAAGTTTTAACGCATTACAAATAATTATGTTTTAATATATTCAATGATTAGCCGAAACGGCGTCGACTAGTTTGGTGAGACCCTTAGTCCCAAAGGCTTGTTTTGTGTGTACAAAGGGTCGATTTATATACAAATAAAAGATATTTAAATACATCCACGATCAAATAACAAATATTTTGTAATAAATAAATTCACAAATAATGCCCTCGCCGAGATTGAAACCCAGAACCTCCAGCTTCGTAGGCAGGGTCACTACCAACTAAGCTGCGAAGGCTGACAAAATGATTATGAGAATAATTAATACTAATTTTATTGTGAGAATCCCTGTGTTCAATGTCTTATGAGCATACACGGATATACTCGTAGCAAAACCGTAGCATTTGACAGTTTTATGCCCGGGTTAGCGATTACGATGAAAAATTTACTTACTCTAATACACGTTTGATTAATATTAACATCCAAAACGTACGATTAGTTAAAATGTCACAGAATAAAAGCTTTCCAGATCTAGGCTTCATTTAGCAGGAAAACTACCACAAATTCAAGACTGTTTTAAAAACAATCCGGATTATGCAGCAGCAAACAATCTTTTAAAAGGACATGAAACTGAGTTAACAACAAACAATAATAAATAAATGCATTACAAAATTATACATATTAAAATTATTTACCATTGACGTCGATAGACGTTTTTGAGTTTAAAATGGATGTACACAAGTATTTGGCGACGCAATTTCAGTGCAACAATAAAAAAAATGTGATACTTAATTTATTTTGAAGATCGATAGAACATTGAACACTGTTGCTGCGGTGTTTTTTTTGTATTCGTAGTAGTGACAACCCTGACGTACATTTGCTACAGATTTGCCAGTTCGATTACGGGTACGGGGTATGCTTATGACTTATGAGTGTTAAAAGACAACTAGCTATATACATTCTCATGCACATTTTGATGCAACTATGATATTCATACATTAAGGTGTTCATGGAAGGCGGTAGTCGCTTACCATCAGGCGATCCGACTGCTCGTTTGCGTCCTATTACATAAAAGGAGGATTAAGTAATTTCTCGCAAATAAGTTCACGCGATTAAAACCCGTTTCTCGTTATAATACGTATAGGTACTTATCTTGTTTTAATCGAAAAAATACATATTTTACTATTAACTAACCTACAAATTATTTAGCGTAACTGCAGTTCGTGCTTGACCATTTTTTGTGACGTCATTACCTGAAGGAAGCGGGAACTCAAGCTGCGGTCAGCACGCTATTTAAAACTGTTTATTGCAATAACGGATGCTTTAACACATAATAACAGCCTCTGTAGCCTATGTAACAGCTTTTGTCAGCCTCTGTAGCCTAGTTGGTAGTGACCCTGCCTACGAAGCTGGAGGTTCTGGGTTCGAATCCCGGCGAGGGCATTCTTTGTGTATTTATTTATCACAAATGTTTGTTCCTTGGTCGTGGTTGTGTATGTATCTAAGTATCTATACGTATCTATCTATTATATATATCGTCGCCTGGTACCCACATCTCAAGCCTTTATTGAGCTTACCGTGGGACTAGGTCGATTTGTGTAAGATGTCCCAAGATTTATTTATTTATTTATTTATTAATAACAACAACGAAAGGCCGTTAAAATTGATCTCATTGTCGGGATATAGAAATGTAATTATTTTTTTTATATTAGCACAACAAAGTGGCTCCACTCCACCAGATCGTAAGTGAAAAGTGGAGCCCAAATCGCGGCGGCAACGAACAGGAGACCAGCAGTAACCCTGTCAGTTACCACCGCCTTGCTGGCCCGCTAGATGTATCGATAGAGCTGTGAAAGAGTTACAGGTACGACGTTTCGAAAAAATATTACAATTCGAACTTATAATTCGATAAAAATCAAAGTAAATAAAATAGCAATACATAAAGCCATGTATATACTTGTACAGGCTGATTTTTTATTCTCAGTTTAAATGTTAAAGGTTAAAATCTGAGGTCATATTGATCAACTTTTACTTAATACAAGACTGAAATCTGATTCAAGAAAAATAAAATCTGATGCTCCATACATTTGCGTCAGGTGGTAAAAGTTCATCACAGTTCTAAAATTTAAACGGCGTTTAAAAAATCACACTGTCCTGTATATTTAAAAAATTGCACAACGATAAACAACATCGTTATGATTACTTTAATTTGGCTTTATCCATGATTTTCGGCAGTGTATACATATTTATGTCCTTAAATGCGCCTACATCTGCATACCGGTCTTGGGTGTTTTGACTTGGATATCAAAACCATTTTTTGCATATACAATGTATCTCAATTTTGATAAAGCTGTCAAACTTTTTTACAAAACACGTATAAGCCACAAGTCACGCGACAAACTACCGCATCGACAAAAAAACAATTGAGAATCGAACAAAAAACAATCTGCATTCACGTTTCGAATTCTTGATCCATCGGTGGCCAATACTTAGAACTATGGATCTTTATCTTAAAAAACAACTGGCCTAGAGCTTGTTGGGCCATGCTCAGTGTAGGGTTCCGTAGTTATTAAAAAACGGTTGGGCCGATTATGTTCAAAATAAGAGAGAAAATATCACTACATAGTATAAAATAAAGTCACTTTTTCTGTCCCTATGTCCCTTTGTAAGCTTAAATCTTTAAAACTACGCAACGGATTTTGATGAGATTTTTTTTAATAAGTAGGTAGAGTAATTCAAGAGGATTTTGAGGAAGGTTTTTATGTAGGTATAGTACCCGTGCGAAGTATTCTATTAGCCCTCTATTTATGTCTATTTTCATATTTTTTGGACCCATGGATCAAAAGTCAGAGGCCTCCCCCTCTTGTTTTTTTTATTCTGGAGCGGTTATCTTCAAAAATATTAACTTAAGAAAATAATCTTTTCCGACCCTTGTTCTTTTTGAAAGACCTGGGGCATATTTGCAGAAAGCTTGTAACTTGTAATTTACAAGCTGAAGTCTTTATCTAACTAATAGTGTTAAAAAGAGACTGTTTCCGCTTGTATTACAAGTTACAAGCTTTCGAGAAACGGGCCTCTATTTGACGATACCCCACACAATATGATAACAGCAAAATAAGAAAAACATCCTCACTTTACTAATAAGGGAGTTAACCAAAAACCAATAGTTATTCTACATATTACTCTACTAGTTTATCGTCGTGATTAATACGTACCTATACTTGTACCAAGTTGCAAATTTCTAGTACTCACGGCCACTGAGCTATGACACGGCGTAGCTTTAAGGGTTTTTAGTTTACTACGGAACCCTAACAAACTAATATGTTGCAAAAAGCAAAAGGGTATTAAGAATAGCACTTCATTTCTGGAAGAAAACAGAGACACCACAGGGGGTGCTTGTCACCCGATCCTTTGAGCTACTGTTTAATGTTTTTAGAACAATTCTAAAACAACAGAAAACAATGTAAAAATCTGACACTTACGCTCTTCTCGAGCTAGGCTGCTCTTTTGAAAGAACCTGTGGAATCAAAAGGGCTTATGCTTGTTTAAAATATGGAAAACGTATATTGTTTGGGAATCAGTTTACTGTAACTCCAACCGCTTGGCGAGAAATATGAACTCAGTAAAACCATTTTAAAACCTTTCATAAAAACGCATCAGAACGGAAATACTACGGTGTCTTTAAACTTTCGTGAGACATAATATCTAAACAAATAATTTTATTAAACGATTAAACTCACGTGTAAGTATTTAGTTACTGAAGCGCGACATGTTTCGGAGAGCCTAGAGGCCCGTTTCTCAAAAGCTTGTAACTTGTATTCCACGTGGAAGTCTCTTAACACTATTAATAAGATAATGACTTCCGCTTGTCTTACAAGTTACAAGATTTCGAGTAATAGGCACCAGGTCTTCAATTTCAAGCACTGAGGCCGCGATAACACCTCGCTCGCGGCTGGGACCGCCGGTCCTCTACCAATGTCGTGGCCAGGTCATAGCTACCGTGTATTGATGACCACAGAATTAGATTTGGATAGAACAAACAAGTTCACTTATTTGTATGGCGGCCGAGCGTGTCATATTTTGTACTGAAGTTGTTACTTGCCTATGATTTTAAATATGTCTCAGGCCCTTGAGTATTCATATTTTTTTATGTTGTTGCAATTAAAATTACTTAAGGAGGCATTATTGATGTTTTTGTTCCCTTCGACTTACAAAATTTGACGCCCGAAAGCTGCAAGCTGCAATTAAAGACGGACAACTCAGTGGATTTCACTGAGTTCATTTGACACGCTAAGTAGATACGTTTGCTTGATCTATGCTATATTATGACATCTGTGTTGATGACCAAGAGGCGAATTCTTCTCAGAAAGCGATTGGAATAAGGCATGACGTGCCGCACTATCGCGTTTCATCTCGATAGATTGAACATGACTTCTGAGTTGCTAACTTAAATTAGATGACAGATCAGGCATAATGATGAGGTGAAGCTGCTTGGTAGGAAATTGGAGCTAAAGTTGGCGTCTGGATTTTTGAAACATGATATCTTTGTTGTAAACAAATTTAATAATGAACATAACAAAGGGGAAGATATACTAGATTAAAATCCCGACGAGGGAATTTATTTGTGTATTTTTTATTGTTGTTTTTGATCCATAGGAATGCTGTAAGACTAAAGGTGCATAAAGACCGTAACGAGCATCCGCTATTCTATCCCCCGCTCTACGAAATCAACGAATCACGTTTTGTGTAACGATCGAATTTCGTAGAGAGGGGGGATAGAATAGCGAATGCTCGTTTGGTCTGAATGTACCTTAAGGGCTGATTTTTTGTTCTCCAGTTAAAGTATCTGTCAGACATATCTCTGTAATTTTTTGACTGATCACCTGAGAGAAGGATAGTAATAATTTTAACTAACGAATAATTTTATCTAGTGATTGGAAACAGACCTCAATGAATATGCGTACAATTATTTTATTTTATTTTAACCCGTTTATGATATGTCTATTCACATTTGAATGAGGTTTCTCCCCAACAGAAATTGTTACTACGGGTAACGTGGTCTGCTTTGCAATTTAAGCCTTTTTTTTGCCAACTTGACCCATTTTTAAAGTTTGTCTTATATTCTTAATCAATATCTGATAAACGGAAAAAAATTAAAAATATATTTTTTCACGACCTAGAAAACCGCAAAATTATAACTTAAAATTTAAACTTTCGATACCGCGCAAAAACGATACTAGCCATGTTAATGCTTAAATTATCTGTGGTGTGACGTCACTCAAACCGAAAACAAACATTTGACATGTCACTTATGTTATGTCAATGTCACCGCAAAGCTACATGCCTACATGTCCATGGCGAATTTCACTCGTATAAGATTCGACATGAAGTTAGCTTAAGGTCCTATGACGTCACATCATGGCCGACACCGTTTTCAGAGTACGAAATAAAAAAAAAACAAAATTTTCAATAAAAAATATGTACCCATCAAACACTTTTAATACACCGTAATCGAAAAATATTGATCTTTTCAATAAATACTACAGAAAATAATAGTTTTTTGCAATAAATTTGATATGAGTCAAGTTGCCTATTCTACAAAATTGTATAAATTCCCATACAAAAAGTTGCCAATTTTGCAGAATTGTACGCTTGTAAAGTTTTGTGGTAAAGGGGCCTGGATGCTTAGCCAAGTTGCCAATCGCTAGCGCTTGGTAGCGTATCGTAGTTTTCCATCTCTGTCACTCTTGCACATTAGTGCGACAAAGACAGTTAGCTGCCTTTCACTTACGATTGACGTTTAAGCGCTAGCGATTGGCAACTTGGCTAAGCACCCTGGTCTAGCCACTAAAACCCCACGGTCTGCCGCCAAGACGCTTTAAGGAGCACACTTCTGGAAATCATTCCATTTCGCATCGCTGGTTTTCTTGTAAAATACTGTTTCCTTATTTTGAAAATAAAACTTTGACATGAGAACAACAAACTTCACACCTTACAATTACATTTCTTAGAAACTTTAAATAGTTGTCTTTTTAGGGTTCCGTAGCCAAAATTGCAAAAATGGAACCCTTATAGTTTCGCCATGTCCGTCTGTCCGTCTGTCCGCAGCATAGCTCAGTGGCCGCCGTTGATAGGTATTAGGTACTAGAAATCTTAAATTTGGTACATGTATACATATTAATCATGCCAACAAAGTGGTACTACAAAAAAAAACTTAAAAAAGAAAATCGGGTACATCCCCAACTGGTGAAGTGGGGATGATTTTTTTTATTTGCTGTAATCCTATCATTGAATAGGTCTCTCAAAAAGAATTAGGGCCTTAAAAGAAAGATTTTTCTAAAATCAATATTTTCGGAGATTATCGCTGCAGAAAAAAAAATGTGTCCACCCCCCTCTAACTTTTGATCCGTAGGTCCAAAAAATATGAGAAAACTCATGAATAGTGGGCTTATAGAGTAGGTACTTTAAAATAAAACTATTTCGAACGTAATCGGCCCAGCCGGTTTTCAATACTACGGAACACTACACTGAGCATGGCCCGACATGCTCTTGGCCGGTTTTATTTAATTACTAACGCACAGAGAAAACGATAAAGTACAATAATTTAATGACGGACGTGACCATACATGTTTTACTTATAATTGGCAATAAAAAACACAATTTGCTCAGCTAAGTACTTTTTTTTCATTTCGATGGTTATTATGGTTAAACTTAGACAGTCTCTTCTTCAATATACCTACTTTATTTATTATCAGAACAAGGGAAAACTTAACGATTTATGACATTAAATCAATTCTTAGGTTTTATCTTCGTCAATAATAGGCATCGACTTTTATGGGAATATGAAATGAAATGTATTTGTTGTCGAATAACTTTTACGATTCTACGTTTTTTTTTATTGATTTACTCGACAATTTCATTTATTTTCTTTTCAATTCCAAAGGCCATACTTATGAATAAAATAGAAAAAAATATAAGAAAGGTTTATCAAATAATCTTATTTATTACTTTTTTTTTAATCCGACAAAGCTGCAGCGTGCATATGAAACTTAGTGGGACATGAATACGTTCCCTGGACAGGTCCAGAGAGTTCGAGAAATCAAAGTTCGTAAATTTCGAGGATTTTTCTCTGTCACTCCAACGAAGGCGTCACTAGAGTAAGAGAGACAAAAACTCGAAATTTACGAATTTAGTTTTTCGCGGTAGGGCCGCTGCTGGCACGGAATTTCTGTTCTGTAGCCGCTGGTCGAAATTCGTTGATTTCGTAGAGTAGGGGATAGAATGAGCGAATGCTCGTTTGGCCTAAATGCACCTTAAAATAGGCCATCGCGTTCGCTCCAATATGTCAGTGCGTGCGCGATAAAATGCATTACGTATCGAGTAAAACCTAACGTATCCTTTACTTTCCAACTCATGGTAGGTACGACTACAGAAAATGATGGCTTTTGATAGTCACGTGTTTTTTCGTTTATCCTGTTACTCGTCTCTTTCACACTTGCATACTTGTTAGAACCTGACGGCAATAAGGACAAACGATTAAACCAGGAGACCATCATAAGCCTACAGGGGCCTATTTCTCGAAAGCTTGTAACTTGTAATACAAGCGGAAGTCCTTATCTAATTCGTCATTAACATCATCATCTCAACCATAAGACGTCCAGTGCTGAACATAGGCCTCCCCTCTG
>JALPQI010019599.1:0-20830 GCA_025490895.1 Thaumatotibia leucotreta | reverse complement strand
TAAGATCCTAATGGCACGTTTCTGCATTTTTAGAACTCGCTCGAAATCTGTTGCGTTTCCCCACAATAATATTCCGTAAGAGATGTTTGAGTGAACATAGGCATAATATGCTTCCTTAAGATTATTACTCGATATAAGTGGTCTTAACTGCTTAAGAATATAAACACCTTTCGCTAATTTACCGCAGCCCGAATTAATATGCATCTTCCACGAAAAACTAGGATCTAAGTCAAACCCTAACACCTTTACATTTTGGACACTTTGGATTACACCCTTAGAGGTAATTACTTCAATCTTATCAGATTGTTTTTTCCACGTACTAAATTGCATGATATGCGTCTTGTCTGAGTTTAACTGAAGACCATTAACTCTAAACCAGGTTTCCAATTTTAATAGAATTACACTTATTTTAAGGACTAAATTTTCATCAGGTTCAGCATTAACGATTATAGTTGTGTCATCAGCATATTGAATTATTTCAGCGTCAATATCCAAGCTAGATAGATCATTCAAAAATAATGAAAATAACACATTTCCCAATGATGAGCCTTGCGGTACTCCTGTTGACATTTGTTGTGGTTCAGATCTATAACGTTTTCCATTAACTTTAATTTCTACCGTCTGTTCCCTATTGGACAAATATGATTCTAACAGTTCAGCACTTTGACCCCGCACACCATAAGCGTGCAGTTTAGCCAACAGTAGGGAATGGTTTACGGAATCAAAGGCCTTGGATAAATCTAGGAAAATACCAACTACTTTTTTTTTGTTTTCCAAGGACTGAACAACACTCTCCATAAACCTGTGAGTTGCTGCAATGGTAGAACGACCAGGTCTATATGCATACCACAGTATCACATCTGACAGGGCATTATTTGTTTCAACGTGATTTTCGCTCATTCTATCCCCCACTCTAGTTATCCGTTCGTTGCACAAGTGATTCGTCGAAATTCGTTGATTTCGTAGAGTGTGGGATAGAATAAGCGAATGCTCGTTTAGTCTAAATTCACCTTTACTGTATTATCGTGTGATCCTGTGGTGGCCGTAACGGCAGTAAGAATTACATTTGTCACTATTTCAACCCTTCCCGGGGCTATCGTAAGAGTCGACTAAGGAATTGAAGTGTCACGACTATTCTCTTCTATAGATTGATGATGGGCAGCAGCGTCATCATAGTGGTCATATTACGATCGCCAATCCGCTTGCCCAGCGTGACGTTTATGGGCATTTACCTCCTATACACATAGTTAATAGGAAAAGCCTGCGTCCAGCAGTGTACTGAGATAGGCTGATAATGTAATGTGTAATTGTGATTTGTTTTCGTGTCGCATAATTATAGCTCTAACATCTCCCAATGTTCCGTATTCCTGAAACAAAATAAATTAATAAATATCTTGGGACATCTTACACAAATCGACCCAGTCCCACGGTAAGCTCAATTAAGGCTTGTGATGTGGGTACCCGGCGACGATATATATAATAGATAAATACATATTGATACTTAGGCCAGCCGTACACCTGTAAGTTCTTACGTAAGTTATAGGGACGGGGCTATACTAAGGAATAAGATAGTGATATTCACCTCTCATTCCTTAGTATAGCTCCGTCTCTATAACTTACGTAAGAACTTACAGGTGTACGAGCGCTCTTACATACATAGACAGCCATGACCCAGGAACAAATATATGTGATAAATAAATACACAAATAATGCCCTCGTCGGGATTCGAACCCGGAACTTCCAGCTTCGTAGGCAGGGTTACTACCAACTAGGCAACGGAGGCTGATAAATAACAATACACATTATAGTGTAGTTGAAGTTCTGCATTATTCACCTTACATGACGCCATATATTTCAATTTGTTTGTTTTGCTGCGCCCGCGCAAGTAAATTTAGTGTATGGAAATGTATGGATGATCGGATTTTGAACCGTCCTTGCTTCGTCCTTACGAGAGGAATAAATGGAAATACTGGGATTTACTGTTTTGTTGACTATGTTTTACATTTAGACTGTATTTACGAGTATCATAGGAATACAGATTACTGCAGGCTGCAAATAAAATACGAAATAGCCGCCTTTCTTACTGCCCAAGGTTGTTAAACGTCAGCCTCTGTAGCCTAGTCGGTAGTGACCTTGCCTACGAAGCTGGAGGTTCCGGGTTCGAATCCCGGCGAGGGCATTATTTGTGTATTTATTTATCACAAATATTTGTTCCTTGGTCATGGGCGTCATGGCTGTCAATGTATTTAATTATCTATATGTATCTATCTATTATATGTATCGTCGCCTGATACCCACATGACAATTGAGCTTACCGGGGGACTAGGTTGATTTGTGTAAGATGTCCCAAGATATTTATTTATTTATTCATTTATTTATTCTAGGTCAGCCTCCCTAGCCTAGTTGGTAGTGACCCTGCCTACGAAGCTGGAGGTTCTGGGTTCGAATCCCGGCGAGGGCATTCTTTGTGTATTTATTTATCACAAATGTTTGTTCCTTGGTCATGGCTGTCTATGTATTTAAGTATCTATATGTATCTATCTATTATATATATCGTCGCCTGGTACCCACATCACAAGCCTTAATTGAGCTTACCGTGGGACTAGGTCGATTTGTGTAAGATGTCCCAAGATATTTATTTATTTATTCTATTTATTTTTAAACAGAATTTAATCTCGTAACACAAAAATGTGACATAAGTATATTGATTTAACCTTTTGACAACCACGGACGGCTATAGGCGACGCCAGAAAGTTTTGCCACTGACGCCAACGACGGCTACAGCCGTCAACGTCGCCGATACAATAGCGACTTACAATGTAAATAGTAGAGTTCAATTTCACTTAAATAGTGGTGAACGCTTGGCGTCTGGAGCTCAGCATATAGATTCACCGTCTGGCGGTCAAAAGGTTAAACTTTCACGATTATCACTTATATTAAGTCTAACGTCATGCCCGAAACGTCAGGATATAATTAAACGTAAGTTTACGCGATTAAGACACGTTTGTCTT
The DNA here is from genome assembly GCA_025490895.1 of Thaumatotibia leucotreta. NCBI lineage: Eukaryota > Metazoa > Arthropoda > Insecta > Lepidoptera > Tortricidae > Thaumatotibia > Thaumatotibia leucotreta. The sequence goes on along the minus strand of JALPQI010019599.1, from coordinate 17,819 downwards.
TCAACTAGGATGAAAATGTGACGTAAAATTCTGTTTTCATTAAGGATTTTCATTATGTACATTTTTTTTGCAATTGGGTCTAGCAGATCTTTCCGAGTCGCGTCAGTTCATATTATGTCGCGGAGCAAGCGAAAAAATGTATGAACTGATAGGTGTCTTGGAATGGTTTGCTAGTGCCCTAGTAATTTGCTATCTGGAACCGAAGGAGGTCAAAACGCTACCGCTTAGGGTCCATCCTCAAACATATTGAGTTGATAGAACAATCCCTGGGGTAGGCGAAACAGGGGCAATTACACAAAAGATCCCAATGGGTCGAAGTGTATACGTAAGGGCCCCACTAATAAGATAAGATAAGCCTCAGTTATTTGCAACCTGTGAATAATATTCAATAGGTACTTATTGGCTTAATTATAATTTTCATAGATTATTTTTTAAGGCTATTTGTTTTATAGGCAGCTCTACATGTACCTAGGTATCATGTGAACAAAACTAAATCTCCGTATTGAATTTTGATTTTTTTTTCAATTTATTGTAATTCAATACGGCATTTTGAGACAGGCGTGTGTTTTACGTACTAATTAAACTACAAAACACACAGTTCAATATTTGCTACTAGTATCAAGCTACAAATATAATTTTCTTAAATTTAGTGAGAACCTCTATTTATGTAAATATACGTTAAATCGAATTTCAAAAACCGCATCACAAATATAGAACAAGCAAAGTTATAACGTAAATAATGTAAGAAATATAGACCTCATAACAGTATTTTAGTAAACCTACCTACAAGTAAAGGATGTTTAAGGAACATGAGAATATGACTGTTTAACACTTAAGAGCATTTTACATTGAACGATAGGTAGATAATAGTTATTTATGATACAAGTATGGAATGTAGGCTTTTTTCGGGACGAGTGTCGGTGACGGTGACTATAAAATACTAGCGAAGCGATTGTTTTAAAATCGCCACCAGTTAAATAAAGTCTACATTTCAACATGTGTATCATACAACATTTTATAATGCATTATGCGAGGAAAACCAGACTATCTTGGCAGTACCAATAAGGCAATGCGGAAAAGTACTATGAAAATTCATTCCTGCACGTATGCGGAAAAGTATCACTTTCTGTGCATAAGTTTACCCTTAAAAAAGCACTTTCTTAGCATATGCATTGTAAAATATAATTAATATTAACACTGACGAAGAATTGTATTTATCCGAAAGTTACATTTTCTAGGTCCTTTCTATGAAGTTTTCAAAACTTCGAAGGTTTGGTAGTTCCAGAAAAGTGTTGTTTAGATCCACTCTATTATTAAATAAAATAAAAATACTAATTTCTACAAAAAAGAGGTAGGAACTCATATTTGGGTGAATATCTGAGCGTTTCAACCGCCTAATTTTGGTGGCATAATTTTTGCCGAAGTTTCTAAACGTCTCAATGTTATACTTCGTCATTTGGATAAGGTACCATGCCTCCTTTAAATGACAAAGTAGCACATTGTAATGTAACGAATAGAAACTTCGGCAAAAATGATACCACTAAAATTAGGCGGTTGAAACGCTCAGATATGCACCCATTTATAAAATGTTCTTAGCTTACCGTGGGACTAAGTTGATTTGTGTAAGTATCCCAAAATAATTTGGTCTATCAGCCTCCGTAGTTTAGTTGGTAGTGACCCTGCCTACGAAGCTGGAGGTTACGGGTACGAATCCTGGCAAGCGCATTATTTATGTATTTATTTATCACAAAAATGTTTGTTCCTTGGTCGTGGCTGTCTATGTATTTAAGTATCTATATGTATCTATGTATCACATTATATCGTCGCTTAGTACCCGCAACTCAAGCTTTGATTGAGCTTTCCGTGGGAATAGCTCAATTTGTATAAGATATCCCTAGATATATTTTTTAGTACAGATAGTGCCTTTTTTAGGCATTAGTGCGAGAAGTGTGTAATTTTACGTCAGGACCAAAACTTCGGATTGCCATCTGCACTAAAAAACGTACGAGACACGTGCAAAAACGATATTTGTAACTCGTGTCGATTTAAAACACTCCCTATCAGTCGTGTTATAAAACATCGCCAATCGTTTCGAATTTCATGTTTTTCACACTTGTGTCGTAATGATAATTATTTTATTCAGAACCTCATCTGTTTTCGAATAATGTGACAGGTCTTTTAGCTTGAACATTGAATTTATCACAACATAGGTATTTCAGATCAGAGAGCACTGATGCATACATTGTTTATTTACTTACCCAATGGTTTACTTTAACCTAACCATCTTTAAAAGGTCATAACAGCCCGTATAACTGTATCGACATAACCCATTTTCTTTTAAATAAGTTTTACACCTCTTTAAAATGCTTTAAGAATAAGAATTACCTTAACAACTTAAGCCCTTTCGATGTTAAGACATCTGACCAATGTTCGAAAGGTCTTAAGACTATATTTTAACTCTAAATATAAGATATTTTGGTGTAAACAGGTCAGATGCATGTGATTTCGAAACTGCAAAGCGGCGATGGTGTGTGCATAGATATTTATTGCATCTGTAACCCAGATTTCTGGTACTAATTTGGAGATATATTGATATGAATGACTTTTACTACGTAGCAACAACATAGTAAAATGATAATTCGTGACTGTATTACATAGTATCGTTTAGAACGAAACAGATAGAACAAAACGATAATAAAATTAATTAGAAATATTAGATTATCATAAATATATGTTTAGATACTATATTCGAATGTCTATAATTATATATTTAAAATTAAGTATTTTTATTGTAATTAGGTATTTAAATTTTTTATATATTTTTTTTTTATTTGTAAAATGATAATTCGTGACTGTATTACATAGTATCGTTTAGAACGAAACAGATAGAACAAAACGATAATAAAATTAATTAGAAATATTAGATTATCATAAATATATGTTTAGATACTATATTCGAATGTCTATAATTATATATTTAAAATTAAGTATTTTTATTGTAATTAGGTATTTCAATTTTTTATATTTTTTTTGACATGCGTTTTATAACCAGAGATCGGACAAATGTGCGTCATTATTAGCAACAATATGGACATGACTACAAAGTTGAATAAATTAATAACTAAACGAATCATTTTCTGAAATTTTATGTCAAAGCTTTAAGATGATTATTTACAAAGGTTTTCATAGCTACCGGTGTAAAATAGGTAATTTTTTGAGTATGATTAAATGATTAATCATTTAATTAATTTTGGAGTCATGTCCTTATTATTGCGAACAATGACGCACATTTGTCCGATCTCTGTTCATAACATTAAAGTATTTGAATTTGAAATAAGTCAAGTACTGAGTTTTAATGCCATCGTCAGAGGTGAAAATTCCATTGTTTAAATTAAAAACAAATCAAAATATACAAATAACATAAATTAATTTGATCCGTGATAACTAGGAGACTTCTCATGTTGTTAGTAGAAATCGCACATAGATATTAGCATTAGTAATCGACCCGTCTGTCCTCGGTCGTTGCCTCCGTAGGGCTTAAAGATGGATTTAGACAAAACGAGCGAATGCTCATTCTATCCCCCACTCTACGAAATCAACGAATCACGTTTTGTGTAACGAACGAATTCTGTAAAGTGGGGGATGGAATGAGCAGTTCGCTCGTTTGGTCTAAATCCACCTTAATAAATCCATCCTAACAAAGTACTTACACTTACCATGAAGGGTGAAGAAACATCTATCGGGCCAGCAAGGCGGTGGCAACTAACAGGTTACTGCTGATCTCCTGTTCGTTGCCACCGCGATTTGGGCTTTACTTTTCACTTACAATCAGGTGGAGTGGAGCCACTTTGTTGTGCCAACATAAAAAATGAGCTGCTGCCGCCGTATTAACGCGGACTTTACATACATTCGACGCGTACTCACGTATATCAATACGCGAGTACGAGTGAAATAGAAGCAAAGAGCTAGCCGGATATAAAGTAAACACACGCGTTAAGAACGTAGCGGCAACTCATGGTAAGCACACAAGTCAATTCCAGGAAATAACTTCTGTCGAGAGTCTTATGGCCTGGCCACGACATTGGTCTAAAGTTACATTCAGACCAAACGAGCATTCGCTATTCTATCCCCCACTCTACGAAATCAACGAATCACGTTTTGTGTAACGATCGAATTTCGTAGAGTAGGGGGTTAGAATAGCGAATGCTCGTTTGGTCTAAATGCACCTTAAGGTGATCGGCTTGGCGGAAAACCATACGTGCGGGAGGGAGATTCCATGTCGGCATCTCGCTCCAACTTATGGATTCGCTCGACGCTGGTCGCCTTATGCCGCGGCCACGACATTGGTATAAGGCGACCGGCTTAGCGGAAAACCATACGTGCTCCCTCTCGTACCCATATCGGCATCCCGCTCCAACTCATGGATTCGCTCGCCACTGGTCGCCTTAGACCAATGTCGTGGCCAGGTTGTTAGACCAATGTCGTGGCCAGGCCATTAGGTGCACAAAGTCAACCAACTCTTCCCGTGCCCGTGGGTGTCGTAAAAATCTAAGGGATTAAAATGTCTATGACCACTTGTTTATTGAAGACTAATGGCGCATCAGTGTCATTATCAGCGGCCCTACCGCGAACTTCGAAATCCACAAATTTCGAGGATTTGTCTCTTTCACTCTAGTGGCGCCTTCAATATTCAGTATATTTATTGCTTTCACAGGTAGTACATGATGATACATTTTATTTGTTCATCTATGAAACCCTGTAGGGCACTGCAACACAATACATTACAATTAATAAACTAAGTTACTTACATTAAATAGTTTGGCTTAAGCACACTTATGAAAATGAATTAGTAATGTATTCATTGGAGTGACAGAAAAAAATCCCCGAAATTTACGAATTTCGTTTTTCGCAGTAGTAGGCCAGGGCTCGGGTTTTTCATCGCACTGTAAAACGTTAGAGTACCATGGAGCCGATATTAACATTCAGGCGCAAAATAAGCTACAGTTTCAGCTCCAAAAAAGTAGATTGTACAACAAGGGCATAATGTAACCCATTTTTGACTGAAGCAAATTTTTTAAATATTAATTTACTTTTATGTTCTAGAACATAAAATGCGATTTTCTGTCGTCTGCGCACGACGTACCTAAAGGTGGACTTTTTGAGCATGAGAAGTGAAAAAGATATTTTTATCAAAGACAATTATTTTACAGCTCCATTACAGGTGTATGTTTGTAATATAAAATAAATAATTACACGTCGGTAAAAGCCAATTAATATTTTCAGTTTAAAGTAAAACTTGTAATTAGTGACATATACGTCCAGATTACTAAATGTCATCGGAAATGCGCTAGAGGGCGACACAGATACATCGCTATAGATAATCCTTTACATTAAACAGTATCGTTATTAATATCCATAAATCAGGGCTCGGTGCATCGCAAGTGCAAGATGCAATTCCCCAGTTAAAAACAAACTTTAAACTTTCTCCATAACGTTCAATTCAGAAATTCGCTGAAAAGAGACTTATATGGTCTTTGCGGTAAAAAAACATGAGGTAACAAACGAAATCCAACTTAAATTCTTAGGTATTAGAGTTACTTATCCATTTTTGATAGTTCAAATTCAATGCCCTGTAAGACTTGATGGGATATACAAAATTGAACGATGTATGCGACCGAGAGCATAATTATATATCCAATAATTAACCTTATGTCAATGGGATAAAGTAACAAAGTGTATAGCTATTTTTGTTCCTAATTGTACCAGCTTGGGTTATGGATGATTTTCGCTTGGATAAGGCTGGTTTTTAAGCTTTTTTATGAAGGATATTGGGAAATTGACCTTAGCTGGTTCGTTGGTGTAAATATTTGCACACAGTTCGTCTCAAGCACAAGATGGTCCATACTCGTATGGTACATAATACCATAGTAAGAAGGGATTCGCGCAAAAGAGGATAATAGGCAGAATCAAAGCCAATAAATAAATAAAAGTAATGTAAACAACCCTTAAACCTTGATTTCGCACGTTACATTTTTAGTTAAAATGATTGATATTTTAGTATTAGTATTAACTTAAAAATAAATCTACGAACTTGTTTCGCGAAATAAATCAGCCTCTGTCATAATATAAATTTGTGGGTTATTCCCACCTGTTACCACCAACTTGACACCAGTGGTAACAACTGGAATTTTTTTTCCCACCTGTTACCACCAGAGTACTTGGTGGTAACTACTGGGAAAAAGAATTCCCAGTAGTTACCACCAATCACTTTAGTGGTAACTACTGGGAAAAATAAATCCCAGTTGTTACCACCAAGTACTTTACTAGTAATGTGCTTGTTTTTAATAGAATATACACAAAATACTTTGCCAGTTATTAATAAGGAGCTAATTTTATGAATTTATTTTTAAAATATTTTATTAATCATCGATTTTACTAAAAATGAATACTTACATTTTGAAAATATTTTTTAAACTTTTTTTTTAAATATGTTGTCAGTATTACCTACTCTGAATCTGAACCAAAAATATTAAGAACTACTGACTTGATTATCACAGGGGCAGGTAAAAAGGGATGACGGGTGACCGGCTCGTAGAAGGGATAACTTTCATTTTTCATTGTGTTGTTTTAACTGATTACGAATATCAATTCTTTTTAAGATTATTATAACTACTACAAGGTTTTAGGTACTTACACGAAAAATGAAATATTCTTGTTTTGAAAAAAAAAATCTGTGTAATTCGTCTTTAGGTATTTGTAGTATGACATTTTATAATAATTATAGTCTCTGGAAATTGTTACCATTGTATAACAAAATTTATGGCTACTTGGTATCCTATTGCAATAGGACTACTAAATATTAACTTAGTGGTAACTACTGGGAAAAAGAATTCCCAGTAGTTACCACCAATTAGTTTAGTGGTAACAGTTGGGAATTTTAATTCCCAGTTGTTCCCAGTGGTAACAGGTGGGAAAAAAATTCCCAGTTGTTACCACTGGTGTCAAGTTGGTGGTAAGTGGTAACAGGTGGGAATAACCCAAATTTGTCAGCCTCTGTAGCCTAGTTGGTAGTGACCCTGCCTACGAAGCTGGAGGTTCCGGGTTCGAATCCCGGCGAGGGCATTATTTGTGTATTTATTTATCACAAATATTTGTTCCTTGGTCATGGCTGTATATGTATTTAAGTATCTATATGTATCTATCTATTATATATATCGTCGCCTGGTACCCACATCACAAGCCTTAATTGAGCTTACCGTGGGACTAGGTTGATTTGTGTAAGGTGTCCCAAGATATTTATTTATTATTTATTACCTAAATCAACCCGAATGCCGAATAATAATGTTTTAAAAATATTGTTTTTCTCCGCATACTGTTTATCAGCCTCCGTAGCCTAGTTGGTAGTGACCCCGCCTACGAAGCTGGAGGTTCCGGGTTCGAATCCCGGCGAGGGCATTATTTGTGTATTTATTTATCACAAATATTTGTTCCTTGGTCATGGCTGTATCATGGTGTATGTAATTTAAGTATCAATATGTATCTATATCGTCGCCTATTACCCACATCACAAGCCTTAATTGAGCTTACCGTGGGACTAGGTTGATTTGTGTAAGATGTCCAAATATATTTATTTATTTATTTACTGTTTTAAAAAAAATATGCGAAGAAAAACAAAATTTTTTGCAGTGTTGACGACCGTGCAGAAAAGTACCATGCAAATACATCCCGCACTAGTGTGAAAAACCCGTTCTTTGCATTCCCTTACACTTAAAAATAGCACGTAAAGAAGTTTTCGGAACCAAAGTACCTACTATCGATATTGTAATACTGCCTATTATTTTAACGCATAATAATTAATGTAGTAACTGATAAGTACAGGATGGTAAATTATTAATCATTACAGTTTTATAAGAATTGCACTTGTCGATAAATACCAATACAGGAACTTTAAATAAACCGTTTTTATAAAATGTCACGTACATTTTTATAACTCATAACTTTTCACATAACAACACTTCAATGAAAAGTCTAGACCCAATGCCATTCGCATACAAATATTTTTATGTCGAACCCGGGACCACTCATTGCGCAGGCAGACCGCAACGCAAATGGGTCGTTAAAGATGTAATAAAACACATTTTTAGCGATATCATTTACAACAATGTATGAAAGTCCTATAACGTTTATATAGTATGTATTTTTATACGGGCGTATTTCGGTCATAGAAATCGAGTGGGATAGTAATTATCTGAAATAGTAAATTTATTTAATTTTTTTTAAACCTATTCAGCCTTTTAATTGGTTGTAAATAAAAAGTATTTTTTCTATTAATTTGAGTCTGTCAACGAACAGAAGTGTCTTGTGAAATAGAAAATTACCTCTTAATTATTTAATAGGTATTTACATAGATATAATATTGCGAACAATTTTCTTCAACTACTTATTTTAATGGATTACATACGGGTAATCCGTAGGCTACGAATCCTGTAAAGTGTTCGATACGTCAGCATGTAATTAAAATTAATTCATATACGTGATATATTTTGTTGAAATTGTCTTATTTTATGTAGGTAATTAGTTTTATGTGTATAAAGTGGCTTAATCAATAATTGTGTTACGTAACTATGAATTCGATGTAATGGGTTTTTCAGTACAGATGGCACTTTTTACGCTCTAGTGCGAGAAGTGGTCCATTTTATGTCAGGTCGAAATCTTCGGAGGGCCATATTGAAAGTCGTCGTACGATACTCGTGTCGATTGAAAGCACTCCCTTCGGCCGTGCTTTAATTTATCTCCACTTGTTTCGAACTTCATTTTTTTCGCACTTTTATCGTAATTTACTGTTTTAAAGTTTTCGTCTTCAAGCACCACGGAATATGCTATCATGATAAAATGCTTAGTGACAACTGACAGGCGAGAGAGATAGAAAGTAAGACCGCGGGTAGCTTATGGTACAGTCGGATTCAAAATTGCAAGGGCAGTTTATGAATGAATTCATTCATAAATCGTCCATGCAATTCTGAACGCTGCTGTAGAGTTACCATCAAATATATCGTAGCGTCCAGAACGCTCAAAAATATCTGAACACACCTTTATCGTAATAGCAATACAGTGTGTGGCCTTTAACATGGGAGCAAAATGAAATGAGTGACTACTTAGACTATCGGCAATAATCCTGTAAAGGTCCCGGTGTTTCAAAGTGGTTAAGTTCGGAGATATTATCATTCAATGCTATGGACCTTTAGTACTGGATCTTGGCATCACGATGTCGTAGCTTGTCAGTCGCAAGATATCTTGATAGTATACCAGGTGCGAAGTCATAACAATAATTTTGTTTTTATTTTTACACTAATTTGTTACGGTTTAAAAAAAAATTGTACTTTTTCAATGATTCAAAAATGATAAGTTACTGATAACTTTTAATTCAAGTAAAAGAACCCATAATAATGAAAAATACATGAACAAAAATTACAAAAAAGTTTTTTTTTAAATGACAATATGTGGAAATGATTGTTGATCAGCTTATTAATGCACCGTTTAAATTTTCGCCCCGGTTTTAGGCCACACACTGTATAGGGATGTTTAGATATTTTTGAACGCACCGGACGCTACGATATATTTGAGACTGTTTGGCTGGTGCGTAATTCGGCGATATATTTAGGATACGAATGCACCCGATTGATTTTCGTTTAGCGCGGGGTAATAAAGATTATTTCTGTGCATCGCCGTCTTGCGTGGAATGGGTATAAAATTCAGATTGAAACCGGTTTATTTCGTTTGCAATTTACAAGTATTTTTGCGTTTGAAAGGCAATGTTATTTTGATATACTTTTCTCGCCAGTGTTTGCATTTGGTATTTACGGGTGTTTGCATTTAGTATAGTTACCGTGTGGTGACGACAGTAACAATATATTTGTCACCACCCCAACTCTTCCCGCGGGAGTCGTAAGAGTCAACTTAGGGATTGAAATGTCACTGACCATTCTTTGATTTGATTGATGATGGGCAGCAGCGTCATCAACTCATCATAGTGGACCACAGGGGACACATTACTGCGATCGTCAATCCGCTCGCCCAGCGTGGCGATTATGGGCATTTACCTCCTAATGCGTTTATTATACGCATAGTTAATAGGAGAGGATGCGTATAGACGCATTAGGAGGTAAATGCCCATAATCGCCACGCTGGGCAAGCGGATTGGCAATCGCAGTAATGCCCATTATCAATCTTTTATCAAATAATGGTCAGTGACACTTCAATCCCTTAGTCGACTCTTACGACACCCGCAGGAGAAGTTAGGGTGGTGACAAATGTATTATTTCTGCCGTCACCACACGGCATTAACTAGGTACATTTTGCTATCGACTCACATAAACAAACTGTATGTATAAATATCATCCGCATGCTATCTCTCATCGTTATAGCTTTTTTCACACCATTTCACCTCGTTTGTATTACGTGTCCATCGTTCACAATACTCCGTATAATAAAAAAATGGCCAAGCGCGAGAGCTCTGTATTTCAGAGGTTCAGTATAAAATTGTGCACTTTTACTACATGATTACGTAAAATATATATGAAGTTCATTAAGCCCTCATATGCCTTCGAGTGGATCCACGTATGGGAAAACTATAAGAAAAATATATTTTCTCAAACTTGCTACGGAATGTTGATGTTACTTACTTTAAATTCAACCCGGAAATACTATGTATCCGGTGTCATGAGCTAAGATGATATGTAAAGAGATTTCATGTATTTATTTCACACCTAGGACTGCAAACAAACTGTCTTTTGTTTTGAAACGTCAAATTGTGACACTAGGTCTTGACATTCATCCACAGAAAAAAAATAACCTAAGAACTAATATGTCTATACCACCGGGTAAAAGGATACCTCAAACAGATTTAAAAAAAAGTTAGGCGCGAATGTTTTTTTTAAAGTTCTACGATACTGTACTATTGGTTTATTTACAAATTGAATAGTATGGTTCGCCGAAATCAGTTCGTTTTATTTCATGGCAAGTTTGAGAAAAGCACTATACAAATCTCGGCGAGAAACAGGGTTACAGGCCGCGTATCCCTATCTGGCCTCAGTTCCTTCGACCAGATATATCTACTTGGCCTGTAATCCTTCGTTTCCCGTCCTCTATAGTAATGTACTATTTCTCAAACATGCAATGAAATATTGTTATTATGTTCCTTACAATAGTCTGCGAAGTATGACGTTTCAGGTACAACTAGAACAAGAGGTCGTTAATGAAATTTAATACAAATCTTGAAGATTAGGCCCTAGGCCTGCAAAGTGCTTTTTAATTCCATTCCATATACATATGTGGCACAGGCATCATGACATTCTGCCACTATGCAGACGATAAATGTATAAAACGGGGCCTCCGTAGCCTGGTTGGTAGTGACCCTGTCTACGAAGCTGGAGGTTCCGGGTTCGAATCCCGGCGAGGGTATTATTTGTGTATTTATTTATCACTAATATTTGTTCCTTGGTCGTGGCTGTCTGTGTCTTTAAGTATTAGATATAGGTTAGGTTAAGTAGATTAGTTAGATTTAATCTATGTACATAAATTGTAGTTTTGAAAATAAATATATACAGGGTGGTCCAAACCTTGACGTCAAAAAATTTTTTTTAGATTCCTCACGTCATAAGCTATCAGAATATACCCCATGTATGCTAGCCGATTTTTTGTAGTTTTCGAGTTATGAATTTTTGAATTATTTTTTTTGAGAAATTCTGGAATGAAGAAATTTATTAATAAAAAATAAATATTGGTTTTTTTTTAATATTTTCTTTTTGTAAAAGTATTACTACAAATAAAGCATTTACTGACAAAAAAATTAGCGTCCTCACTTTGATACAAGTAGGATAAAAAATACAAAATTCTAAATTTTACGTTAAAAATGCATCAAAATAGCATTAATGTACTTAAATAAAAAAAATAAAACATATCCCAAGTATTTTTGGTAATGTAATGACTGCCCTAGACCTTAAACCTTCGTAAAAGCCAAAAAAAAGTGATACTTAATAATGAGGATTTTTCGGAGTAGTCAGTCAAATAAACTACTATTACAATTAAAAAAACTTAAAATTTTAAAGTAGTAAAAAATGACTTGAATAACTACACAAATTGAGTTTTCGTGGTATTTTCTGTCTTTGTTTATTGATAAGAATAACAAAACATACGAAACTTCACTTTATTTTTAAATTAAAAATTTAGAATTTTTTTTTTAAGTTTATTTGACCGACTACTCCGAAAAATCCTCATTATTAAGTATAACTTTTTTTTTGCTTTTACGAAGGTTTAAGGTCTAGGGCAGTCTTTACATTGGCAAAAATCCTTGAGATATGTTTTATTATTTTTATTTAAGTACATTAATGCTATTTTGATGCATTTTTAACGTAAAATTTTGAATTTTGTATTTTTTATCCTACTTGTATCAAAGTGAGGACGCTAATTTTTTTGTCAGTAAATGCTTTATTTGTAGTAATACTTTTACAAAAAGAAAATATTAAAAAAACCTAATAGTTTTTTTTTTATCAATAAATTTTTAATTCCAGAATTTTTCAAAAAAAAATTTTTTCAAAAATTCATAACTCGAAAACTACAAAAAATCGGCTAACATACATGGGGTATATTATGATAGCCCATGACGTAGGGAACCTAAAAAAAATTTTTTGACGTCAAGGTTTGGACCACCCTGTATATATAAAAAAAAAGTATCCCTATAATGTATCTATTATATACATCGTCGCCTGGTATCCACATCACAAGCCTTAATTGACCTTACCGTGGGACTAGATCGATTTGTGTAGGTCCCAAGATATTTATTTATTTATCACAAACCACCAGAACTAGGATTTTAGGGTAACAGAGGATTTTAGCTTCACCCACGGTACCCTAGAACAGTACGGTCCAGCAGCAACGCCGATTTTCCCTGAATTATTACACAGCAAAAACAGTCCCTGACAAAATGTCGCCGTGTCCAGCAGGAAATTCGTCATTACTTACATTCCTGGCCGGTCGCCAACTTCATAGCTATCTTACGATGATTACTGTTACTAGGTAGTAGGTACCGTCATTTTATTTGGTGACAAATAACCGCGCGTCGGCAGTAAGAATACATTTGTCACCACCCCGACTCCTCCTGCGGGTGTCGTAAGAAGATTGAAGTGTCACTGACCATTATTTGATAAAAGATTGATGATGGGCAGCAGCGTCATCATAGTAGACACATTACTGCGATCGCCAATCCACTTGCCCAGCGTGGCGATTATGGACATTTACCTCCTAATGCGTCTATACGCATAGTTAATAGGAGAGGCCTACGTCCAGCAGTGGACTATCACAGGCTGATGATGATGTGAACCGCCGCGTGGTGACTGCAGTAAGAATACATTTGTCACCACCCCAACTCTTCCCACTGGATTTCGTAAGAGTTGACTAAGGATTGAAGTATCACTGACCATCATACTATACTGAGATCGCCAATCCGCTTCCCTGCGTGGCGATTATGGGCATTACCGGTCTATTAATGCGTCTATATGCATAAGTAATAGGAGAAGCCTACGTCCAGCAGTGAACTGAGATAGGCTGATGATGATTAAGCTGTAGTATTTTGTCAGCCTCCATCAGGGATCGGATACCGGTTTTTGCTCCATACAAAAAAACGGTTCGAATTCCGTTCTTTTTCGTTCTTCGGTTTATTTTCTTATTGTTAATGGAGTAATGAAAAATATGATGTTAATAATTACATAAAATGTTTATTATTATATAAAGAGCGTAAAACATTTTAAAATATTGAGCTATATCGAGATTTTTCTAAAAAACTGATTCCGATCCCTGGCCTCCATAGCCTAGTTGGTAGTGACCCTGCCTACGAAGCTGATGGAGGTCCCGGGTTCGAATCCCGGCGAGGGCAATATTTGTGTTTTTATTTATTACAAATATTTGTTCCTTAGTCCTGGCTGTCTATGTATTTAAGTATTTGTATTGTATCTATCTATTATAATATATATCGTCGCCTTGTACCCACATCACAAGCCTTAATTGAGATTACCGTGGGACTAAGTCGATTTGTGTAACATGTCCCAAGATTTTTTTTTTTATTTGTGTTTGTAAAGCCTCGCCACGAATTAGTTTTTTAATAATAGGTATCTTAACTCGGCGGATATCAATCCGTGTTTACACTCAACCAAGAATCCTAGAACCTTATCAAAATAATAAGTAGTACGTACTTTCTTACAATTTGTTCTGTAGCGTCATTGTGACACGGTCCCTGAGAGGATTCAATTGGCTGACTGTTACATGCCGTTTTAAATCGGTATACTGCTATTTCGCTGAAATATCGTTCGCCTAATTTTACTTTCAAATCAACTTTTGGCACTGGACTCACCGCGAGCTATTAAGCTATGAACTATCAGCTATAAACACGAACAAAAGATACGCACTCCCGCGTTAATAAAAGAGACGCGGCGAGTATCGCCGTGTCTCTTGTTTTTACACAGAAGTGCGTATCTTTTGTTTGTGTTTATAGCCCATAGTTCATCATAGCTTAGTAGCTCGCGGTGAGACAGTTCCTATGGCAGATGATTCACTTAGTATACCAACATTTAAGAAAAATATTATTTGCCAACTTTCCAGGAATCGAACCTGCAGTTTTAGAAAAATTAAATTTAGTTATTTTCAACATATCGGTTGTGCAGCTCTTAAATAGTAAGTGTTACTGATAAACACGATATCTAAAACTAATAAAATGCATTGTTTTTAAACAATGAAGTTTCGACGGCCCCTACGTAAGTTGTCGTAACTTGAAATTTGGGATTTTGTTTTTATTTCATAAAACATCATATCTTTTAGCAATGTTTCCGTTCCACGAAGAAAAAATTAAAAAAACCTATTTCAAATAGGTTTTTGACACACGAAAACTATCGTATCTTAAAAAAGCACCGTCGTATACTGTAGTAAGTGTACTTACGACAGTTAATACGGGGCGGCCACCCGCGCTCGCGCAGCGTAAGTGCCAGTTACGATCTTATACGCGGTGGAGCAGTGGTTTTTCGTGAGTGATCATTTTTAACCAAAAATTAACAACTAGATGAGACGAAAATGGATAAACGATACATTTTGTTCAATAAAAGTAAGACACTGCATCGGGAACAAACTCAAATTACCTGCAAGACCAAAATTAATTTTTGAAACGGCCGTTGGAGTTAAAAGAAAAAGTGGTCCTAGATGAAATAAAAGACGGTTCAGAAATAAAAATGATTTAAAACCACTAAGCAAAGTTGGCAATCTGTTGGACTTCACTCAGAAATCAGGTGCGAATTTATTAGTATGGATTTTGAATTTTTTAAATAATACCGGGGAATACTGTAGTATGTTATCGCTTACCACAATTTACTTCGGAGTTTAAGATCGGTGTTTTGTCTTAAGTTTAACATACTACTATTTACGTTGGATTTTATTTATTTTTTGTGTTGTATGTGTACTAAAGACATTTTTCGTCGGAAATTGTTTTTAAATTTGTATTGTAAGTGATATTTAAGACATTATGCGCCGGATCAAATACAGAGTTACTACACTTTACAATTAAAATATTGGCGTTTTTCAAAAATTTCTGCTCATTATACAGGTTCGCCGTTTCCTTTTGAACCGAACGATAAAGATATGCAGAATCCACTGTTTTAAAACGGCTTTTTTTGTGATTGTGTCGAAGACAAAACAATCATATCGCTTCAACCATGAAAACCTGATAATTATGACTGTTCTTTATGATTATAATTACGTTGAAAAACACTTAATATTGATCTCATATTTATGATGTAGTTGAACCTGAAGGCATTTTTGTTAACTGATTTTTTTTGTCTTTGCACTGTGAGATAAGTCATTAATCAGCCATGGTTACGGTTATAATTTCAAAATTACGTTTCTAATGCTGAATGACAGACTGTTTTTATGTACTAAGTGTACAAAATTATAATTAAACGGTTAAACTCAGTAAATGGTGGTCTTGCGCCGGCACTGATGTCATGTCCGACTGCAGGTTTGTGTCACCAAACACTACGTAACCAATCATTATTAGCTCGGAGATTACCGGCTTCCATGCCGTTGGCTCTGTCCAGCCCCCATCCCGATTGAAATTAATCTTAATCGCTCTGTATATTTTCCGTGGCAGGTAGCATATTTACCGTACCAGTATCCTCGCTTTGTCAAAGAGTTTAAGAAATGTAACGCCTGTATCGTATGCGTCCACCACAGCCGAGTTGTCTATTTCCCTGTCCTTGACACTCCATATTTGCTCCGAGTCTAGACTCATTATGTCGTTCCTTACCGAAGTCGTACGGTATCTCATAAACACCCGAGCTGCCAGTGAATTCCCGTCCTTTGGAGAGCATAAGAAATACTCATATTGGTATGAGGACGCAAAATGTTCTTAATGCTAAACCTCCGGCGTAATAGGCGTCCAATTTCGTTTGTCACTCCTTTAATATGAGGCAAGAATACTGGTGCCCTCTCTACTGTGTGGTGATTTCGAAACGTCCCTGAGCTCCTTGTATGCTGACTTTGTCACCAACCATATCTATTATCTATTCCTCTCCAAGCTCTCCAACGTCTCGTCTCATCTGACATATTGCAACATTTGTAATAATTTAGATAACAGGAGGTAATAGGAGATACCTAAGCTGTGTCCAGCAGTGAACTGAAATAGGCGAATGATGTGATGTGATAAACGATATAAACTCATTTCGCATGTATTGTGAATGAAAAGACCGCGAGAAAAGGTTAGGTTTTCTATAGACTTTTTGTGACATACGATCATTTTGACCTAGCATTACTAACCCTTCAAGAAAACGAAATGTGCCATCCACCTCTCTCTTAAATGTGGAATTTATTCTGGGATGCATCTCATTAAGATCGATAAGTACCACATCAACAACTGTATCAGGAATTATAGCAAAAACGTCATCCACATTTCGTAACCAGCATCTCGGTCTATTCAGACAACTCTCGAATGCCCTCTGCTCAAATTCATCAATGAAAATGTTGACCAGTACCAGAACTACAACATTATAAAAGAACTCTTTGGTTCAATATACGAATAATACTCCCCTCGCCAATCGAAATAGCAACTATTCAGGAAATGTTCGATGAATTTCATGTACACAGTAGGTAAGTCGTTACGAGCTAAAATATTTTTAGTTAGTTTCATGGGTGAATCAACTTTTTCTGTCTGTTATTGCCATGGTTACGGTCGCCTGAGTCACGCTGGTTTTATGCAAAATTATGACACTTAAATTATGCAAACATGCATGTAGTACACGTTTGTAGGTGGCTCATTAAGGAACGGACTTACCAACACCAGAAATCAGGAATTACAGCAAAACGTCATTTCGTAACCAGCATCTCGGCCTATTCGGACAACTCTTGAATGCCCTCTGCTCAAATTTTTCCATGAAAATGTTGACCAGTACCAGGACTACAACATTATAAGAGAACTCTTTGCTTCAATCTGCGAATAATACTCCCCTTGCCAAACGAAATAGCAACTATTCAGGAAATTCAAATCCAAAAATATTTTATTTCGACATTTTCGACCAACAAGGATTATATTTAAGAAATGTTCGATGAATTTCATGTACAGAGTAGGTAGGTCGTTACGAGTTACACTATCTTTAGTTAGTTTTAAGGGTGAATCACTTTTTGTCTTTCTGTTATTGCCATGGTTACGGTTGCCTGAGTCACGCTGGTTTTATGGAAAATTATGACACTTAAATTATGCAAACATGCATGTAGTACATGTTTGTAGG
>JALPQI010019598.1:0-17251 GCA_025490895.1 Thaumatotibia leucotreta | reverse complement strand
TTCTTGTCTACTAGACGCGTAGGCATGATGTGTGGAGTTAGCTGACCTGTCGTGTGACGTTGTTAGAAAAAGTATGGTCTTTATCCTTACCATCTCAGGAATGTTCAGGGACTGTTCGAAAACGACTACTTTTCAAGACTTGTCTACTGTTACAGAATTAATGAAAAACTTCTTCAGAACCCAAATTTCCTTAAAACTGTTTTATGGACTGATGAAGCTCAATTCACGAGATCAGGGGTATTGAATTCACGCAACTGTCATATGTGGATAGAAGAAAACCCGCACGCAATCCGGGAATCCTCGCACCAACACAATTTTCAGTAAATATGTGGGCAGGCATTATTGACGATAAATTGATAGGGCAGGTGGAGTTCCCTGCTAGATTCACTGTGCGGCGTTCAATGTGGTTTCAACAAGATGGAGCTCCCCCCCATTATGGTCTAGTGGTACGGGATTATCTTAACCAACAGTTTCCAAATCGATGGATTGGTCGAGGATCTCCAACGACACAGTGGCCCTCCGAGATCACCAGATCTCACCCCACTAGGTTTTTATCTATGGGGTACTATGAAGGATATGGTATACTCAAACCAATTAATTCAAGGGAAGAACTGATCTTAAATATCACGGAAGCCGCTCAGAACCTGAAAGACTGGCCAGCTCAAATAAACCAACAAATGCGTATAATATATTTTACATTACGAATTAGATTCACCTTACATTCTTTCTCTTATTACATTTAACACCCCGCGGTTTAGAACCCGCTCTCCTAGGGTTTTTTCTTTAGAGGTATACAGAAACAACACATCGTTCTACAACCCCTTAGTAAGGATGTGTCGACAGTACAATGACTGGGCGGCGAAGTACTCTAATATTGATATCTTCGACTCGCGTTTTTGCAGTATTCAGAAGGCGCGTCCTTACGACACTGCAGTCCGGCTTAGCTGGCTTAGCCGTTTAATTTATTTTAATTTTATTCAACAAACTAATTGACAAAGTGTTGATTCATCCATTATATAATCATGGATGAATCAACACATTAAGTAAATAAATAATAACTACATGAAATGAGATAATTTCAAACAATAATTATTAATTCACCTTTACTCTTACTCTTATCACCCGGGTTCTCTCCCTTGTTCAATACTTCGTATTCCAATAGTATCTTTGCATGTACCTTTTTTTTTTTCTTTTTTGTCTGCTATTTTTCTTATCTAGGAAAGTTATATGTATTTTTTTTTTAAATTTGCGTTACTTTTGTTTAGGGATGTTTTTATTCTCTCTTTTTAATCATGCTGAACACACTTGTTTTGGGTAACATTTTATCTGAATACCTGTCTGATCTTTGTTATTATTGTTTGTACATGTATTGAATGTTGTCTGTTTGGTGTGTCTAATAAATAAAAAAATAAAAAATAAGGTAGAATTTTTCTGACATCTGGACGCAAAAACGCCATGATGAGGCTGGACTGGCTGTTAAGATATTTCAAATTCAAAAAGATGTGTTCTGTTTTTCCATATTGCACGGATTTACAGCAGTAATGTTATTAAGAATTGGTTTTTTAAGCTGATACGAAATATTTATTCACAGCCCAACCTACTGTCTCTGGGCAAGCATTGCCACGTTTGTGGTGAATGGATGCCGCGACAAGCCCTTCGCAAAGAAGGTAAACATGTTGTATTCTTTTGTAATTTGTAAATTTAGTTGTTAAAGACAGTTACGTATCATAATAATAATAGACGTACAATATTAATATTAAATTACATTGAATACCTTTACATTATAAAGATACATAATCAAAATATTTGATTTCAGTAACGTGTAATTTTTGCGCTATAAGATTAGCAGCAAGAAATAAAGAAGTCCATGCTTGCTACAGGTGAGCGGAATGCGATAATATTATCCTAGGTAAGTATTTTTTTTATATTTTTCTTCCATTAGATATAACTATGACCAAGAGTTAAATCATGAGTAGGTATACATGCACACTTTACATACTTTATTACATACTTTTTTTATATTTTAGACAACTTTAACTACTGCGAATGTTGTGGACACAAAACGGCACGGCAGCAACGGCGGGCAAAGGCAGAGGAGTGCAAGAAATTATACCGAAAACATCAGTTACCTATATTCTTCGTGCTTCTCCTTCGACTGAAATTTATAGACACGAAACGTCACGGCAACAAGAGCAGCCAAAAGGCAGAGGAGTGCAAGACAGTGCTGTTATCTTCTTTGGCAGCCACTTCTCGAACTGAAATTTTTGAGGATTTTCAAGTACGTTTAAGCATGCATATATTTTTTGAAAGCAACAGCTTTGCCGAAAAACTTTAGTATAGTTGCATATCCAGACATTGTGTAAGCGCTTATATTTTAATCTTCAAAGTGTGACTATCTGAAGCATTGTAGCTCTTTAACAAATGAACCAATCGTGATGTATTTTATTTGTTCGAAGGCTGACATGATGAGTGCTCACTATGCCACGCCTTGCATTTTTTAGGCGAAATAAAACGAAATAATTATGGGAACTGCTGTCACAATGGAAAAGTCTTTTTAAATGAACAAAGAACCCTAAAACATACACCGCAAGTATTGTTAGATTTGTATACGGGAACGACATCAGATGCCAATCATTTTAGGGCAAACATACGGCAATACAATGCAGCATTTGCCATGGCCTCTATTAAATCTAATTTAGTTACTTTACCTCCCGGAGTCCACGCTTATAAAGTTCAGGGTCAAATTTTTACAAAAATTGGATCTCTGCATCCAACTGAGGGCCATAAACCTCTATATAGCCAACTATATATTATTGAAGATGACGAAGCTCTACGCGAACGTTTATAGACTCTAGAAATAGTACGAGTAGAAAAAATATAATGATCGCATTGCAGGCAATGCTCCACGAATTTAATCCTTTTGCGAGAATATTTAAAAGATCAGCTATAATTTTAGCCGAAGAACAAATGCGCGCAATCACAGAAAAGAGACCTAAGTATTCGGTAACGATACGATTTTATAAGGATCAGTGTCTTGACTTACGTAGATATAATACGCCAGCAGGCAGCAAGTAATGAGGTAGCGGCCATCTTTGTTGGAGAAGACGGTGAACCTCCGAATATAGATTTTTCTGTACACGAATATGCCCAAAGTTTAACATCACTTAAATCAACCAGTCCTAACGTATACCTTCTAGCTTTTCCGCTAATTTTTCCTAATGGAGAACTTGGTTGGCATGAAAATCTTACGCACAGAGAAGAGATCCGGACAGCATCACGGAACCGCCTTACAATGCTACAGTTTTATCAATATAGGCTAGCCTTCCGCAATACATTCAGCCCATTGTTTCATGCTGAAAAACTATTTCATGAATATTGTGTTTTAGCTTTTGTGAGAATCGAATCACAAAGGCTTAACTTTCTTCGTATGAATAAAAACAGCTCAGAGCTGAAAAATATAACAACTTAATGGATAGTTTATATAATGATGATAGTGAATCTAGTACTAACATTCATCAACATCATCATATCAGCCGAAAGACGTCCACTGCTGAACATAGGCCTCCCCCAAAGATTGCCACAATAACCGGTCCTGCGCCACCCGCATCCAGCGGACTCCTGCGACCTTCACCAGGTCATCAGTCCACCTTGTGGGGGGCCTACCCACGCTACGCCTTCCGGTACGTGGCCGCCACTCAAGAACCTTCCCGCCCCAACGGCCATCGGTTCTACGCGCTATGTGCCCCGCCCACTGCCACTTCAGTACTAACATTGGTAAAATGATAATATTACCATCAACTTTTATAGGAAGTCCACGTCACATGATGCAAAATTATCAGGATTCCATGGCGATCGTATGCAAATACGGAAAACCAGATTTGTTTATAACATTCACTTGCAATTGGCCAGAGATTAAAGATAGTTTAGAAGAAGGTATGAAAAAAGAACATCGACCTGATTTAGTTGCTAGAGTTTTTAGGCTAAAATTAGAGGAGCTTTTAAATGATATAAAAAAAAACATATTTTTGGAATACCAAGTGCATGGTTCTACACCATAGAGTTTCAAAAACGCGGGCTTCCGCATGCTCATATACTAATAATTCTCAAACAAAAAGACAAACCTAGGTCAGCAGACGATTATGATAAGTTTGTAAGCGCTGAAATTCCTGATCCATCTGAAGACAAAGCTCTTTATGAAACTGTTTCAAAAAACATGATTCATGGACCATGTGGTCCTGGATTTTTTATTTACTTGCATGAAAAATGAAGGAACTGGCCTTAAATGTTCTAAATACTTTCCGAAACCATTTTGTGAAGAAACCAAAGATGGTATACAACATAAAAGTTACGCTATATTAAGAAGAAGAGATAATGGAAGAACAATAGCAAAGAACCATTTTGAGTGTGATAACAGATGGGTAGTTCCATACAATCCCTATTTAAGTAAAAAGTTTAATGGTCATATAAATGCTGAAATTTCTTCTACGGTTAAAAGTGTCAAGTATATAAATAAATATATCTACAAAGGCCATGACCGAGCCAAGATAGAAATCACTGTAACTTCTCAAGAATCAACCAACAATCAAACACAAGTACCCAATTTTCGTGACGAAATTAAAGATTTCATAGACACTAGATATGTTTCAGCCCCGGAAGCTGTTTGGCGAATCTTTGAGTTTTCTATGCATAAAATATGTCACATGATAATACAGTTAGGCGTGCACTTAGAAAACCAATAAAATGTTATTTTTACATATGACAATGTTCATGAAGCAGCTGCCAAATCCACGGAAAGATCAACATTATTAGCATTTTATGAACTAAATCGAACCAATGAAGCTGCTAGCCAATATCTTTATACAGAAATACCAACTCATTATCGTTTTGTTAATGGTCAGTGGCAACCGCGGATATCAAAATCGGCAGCTGAAAAAGGTATTGCTATAGGTATATATATTATGTATAATTATTCATTCACTGACCGAGAAAGATATTATTACCTTCGACTTCTACTTCTTCACGTAAGAGGACCAAAAAGCTTTAAAGACGTAAGGACATACGAAAATATTGTTAGTAAAATAAGTTATGCAGGTTCCTCGCGAGCACCCTGTATTTTTGTTCAAATATAACGCACTTAAGCTCACATTCGTACAACCTGCGTCTACTTCCATTTGTATGACTGTATGAAGGTACCCCACACGATATCATTATGGAATTAAAATAAAATAAATCAATCGTAAAAAGATATCCCCAAATAACACCTTATTATAATGTACAGTCGATAGATATCGTTACGATTTATGTGCCAAAAATACATACATTTACACGACTTTATTGCCTTAACATTAAGGTCGTGTAAATATATTTTTGGCACCTACACCGTAATGATATCTTTGACGTCGACTGTACATCTTATTATCTATGGAATTTAACCTATACAATACGAAAAAAAACTTTGTAATTGTAGCAAGTATAAGAACAGATACATGCGTTTTGCGGTAGGCATATGCATGTTAGAAGGAGTCTTCCATGGAAAACTAGTGTCTCAGCGTGTTTTCACAATGGAGATATGGGCAATGTATGAATGCTCCCCGTGTACGAATGGTGCCAAACTACCCCTAATGTAATGTAGGGTTAACATTATAGTACAGTCGGCTAAGCACAGGGCCAGTGTGACAATATGTCGCCGCGAGATAGACTATCCATCCCTCTTTTATTCATATAGTTGGCAAAAGATGGAAAATCTATCTCGTGGCGACATACTGACATACCAATCTAAGCGTACAGCTTTCTGTAAGGAAATGAGTTTAAATTTGGAACAGCAGTCAAAACTCATGTACTTCATGTCGGATTCGGTCACTTACGGCCACTTTCCTCGCATGGCCACCTACCTAGAATGCTCACATCCCTGAACGTCCATGTCGCTCAAATGACCAGTATACTAGAAAGGCCACATCATGCCTGGAATGGCCACGTACTTGGAATGCCTACATCCCTGAAAATCCATTTCACTTGATGTGAAATGGAATGGAATGGAATGAAAATGTTATTTCAAATTCTGCTACGACACTTTTTATGCCGAACAGACCTCTTTGCATTTTATTATTTCCTACATACTCTACCTCCTTCAAAGAACACTTTGATTGGCCACTTATAAATTGTCTATTACCTATTTTGTCATCTACTTTTCTAACCTCCCACTCTACGAAATTCGATCGTTACACAAAACGTGATTGGTTGATTTCGTAGAGCGGGGAATAGAACAGCGAATGCTCTTTTCGTCTGAACGCACCTTTATTTATCGTTGTGTCATTGTCTGGGTGACATTACTTATATGCTCGTGACTATTAGAGACTTCATCTCTAGTTAATGTACTATATTATCTGTATTTATATTAAATCAAAGGCCATAGTCGGATTTTCATAGTAAGTCAGCCTTTAAATCAACCAGACTCTAGTATTTTTTTGTGAGTACCTCTTATGGTGAAGAATATTTCTGCTGAGTATCAACGTCCTATCGGTGACAGTTTTTGACTTATGATTTTTTTTAGTTTTTTCTTTAATGTGTTGTATCTCAGGATGTATAAAAGCGAATTGCTTCAAATTTTGAAATAATGTTCTTTATTTAGATATGCATCGAATTTAAAAAAATGAATATCGATTGTCCTATAAAAAAAAGAAAAAAAAAGACCAAAAAATTTTTCATATTTTTTTTTGTGTACCTATGTAGTAGTGACACCTCTATTTTCTTTTTCTAATTATAGACCATACATTGGCCTACTAGTTGCCTAAGTATCAAAATTTTCCAAGCGGTACTTCTTAACAAAAATCGGCAATATGTGTGGTCAAGTTCTGCATTCAATCGGTGTTTTTCAATGTAGTATACAAACTCTTCATTTATATTTGAGTTTTCTTATCAGGTTATCTTATTTAAGAGTAAATGCTAATGACAACTTAATGTCATCATGATGCAAGCTGTTTATTTCATTATTAATCGGCCGTTTACCATTTCAACTAGCGTATATAGTAATATATTCAAGAAATATATTATTTTTAATGAATATCTCATAAATAATATCGAATTACGCTAGTTAAAATAATAAACGGCCGATTAATAATGAAATAAACAGCTTGCATCATGATGACATTAAGTTGTCATTAGCATTTACTCTTAAATAAGATAACCTGATAAGAAAACTCAAATATAAATGAAGAGTTTGTATACTACATTGAAAAACACCGATTGAATGCAGAACTTGACCACACATATTGCCGATTTTTGGTAAGAAGTACCGCTTGGAAAATTTTGATACTTAGGCAACTAGTAGGCCAATGTATGGTCTATAATTAGAAAAAGAAAATAGAGGTGTCACTACTTCATAGGTACACAAAAAAAATATGAAAAATTTTTTGGTCTTTTTTTTTCTTTTTTTTATACGACAATCGATATTCATTTTTTTAAATTCTATGCATATCTAAATAAAGAACATTATTTCAAAATTTGAAGCAATTCGCTTTTATACATCCTGAGATACAACACATTAAAGAAAAAACTAAAAAAAATCATAAGTCAAAAACTGTCACCGATAGGACGTTGATACTCAGCAGAAATATTCTTCACCATAAGAGGTACTCACAAAAAAATACTAGAGTCTGGTTGATTTAAAGGCTGACTTACTATGAAAATCCGACTATGGCCTTTATGTTTCGTTTTAATTAATGCATGTTAGCCGTAAGATGTTATAAAACTATTATTTGAAAAAAGAAAGTCCCGCTGAGTTTCTTGCCGGATTCTTCTCAGGCAGTGGTGTAGGGTTAGAACCGGAGGTAGTTCTTTTTTTTTTCTCTCATTCGCTATTTAGTTTAATGATTCAAAAGCGCTCGTTGCTGGGCCTAATTGAATAAAGAATATTTTGACTTTGACTTTGACTTTATATTGAGCCACTAATAAAATGTTAATTATTATCGTTGCTAATATAATCATAAGGGTCTAAAATATGGCAGATGAAGATTTGGATTATGCTACGAGCCGTAAAGGTAAACCCTTAGCTATGTATAGGGGTTATAAATATAATTTACGCACAAAAAATAATAAAAATGGTACAATTCTATGGAGATGCACTGACAGAAGCAATTGCTATGCATCTATTTCGATGGATGCGACGGGGGAAAAAGTTATACGGGAATATAAAAAATATCATTGTAAACCAGACTTCATCTAGAGGGATATTGACTTGATGCTCGATTAATGTAAAAAAGAAGTTTGTTAAAATTTTACCTCCGTTCAGAAAATTTACGAGAGTCATGTACAAAAATTAGTACAGTCAAAGGGAATAAGATTTTTGAGGCACATTCCATTATCTTCTTCAGTGAAAAAATGGCTTGTATGCTGCAAGAAAAAGTTTTTTAAACGTAACTAGACTGACTTTTAAGGAACTAAAAGATGTGCTAAACGGCACATTAGCAGCAGATATTCTGGTCTGTGAAGACGGCCACGAAGACAAAATACTAATATTTGCTACAACAATTAGTAAAAACATCATAAATAACCCCGACGGCTCGTATTATGCTGATGGCACTTTTGATGCTGCACCACATCCATTCTGTCAATTCTTCGTTCTTCACTTGGATAACAAGTCTACTGACAGTACAATAAATATGGTTCCCGTGGTATATGGGTACCCAATACGGAGAGCAAAACGTATTATCGATTATTCTCTTTGCTGAAAGAGAAACTTGGTGGAGGAATTTGGAAGATGGCCAATAGAGGAAGTGGCCGTAAGTGACCGAATCCGAAATGTCAAATCAGTACGTCTTGTCAATATAAACCGCACGGCATTCGATCTCAAGTAATATAAGAATAGGGACTTCATTTGACTGTTTACGATAACAATAAAGCGCCTTTAAAGAGGATTTAACTGCCATTTTGTTTGTTGATATTTTGCTGTTATGAAAATATAATTGTGCAAACTTGCATGAAAAGTACATTTTACAAGTTGGAAATGTATCCAGTTTTTTTCACGTAATACGTCACAACAGGTATTTTTTCTTATCTGAATTCAAAAATATTAATACACATAAAAACAAAGCCTTTACAATAGACATAACAGCACACGACAATTTTGTCAATTTTCTAAGGTTTATCTAATTTAACAGAGGGGTCTGTTAAAACAAGCCTTGGGAAATTGTCTGAAGGCCCACCACGGACTTCGTTAGTAAAAGTTCGTTTCAAGCGTTTGTCTCTCGATACTTCGATTACGATTTCATCGTCAGAAATTTACGTACTTGGAAATTCACGGTAGGCCTGCACTTAGCCGTGCATTAACTTTGAAATTTTTGGATGATTGTGATATTGATCAAATATCAAAATAAATTTAAACACTGAAAACAAACAAAGAAAAACATATTAATTACATGAAGGCCTTGACTAACTATTCATAAACGTCTCCTAAAGCAAGCCGATAAGTATTGTTTATTCCGTTCAGTCTTATCAATAAGTCTAAAAGACTGAACGGAGCAAACAATACTTAGAAAGACGAGAAATAAAACTGTAGGTATAACTCATATCCAGGGGCTGTCATTCGGTCCAATGTAGAGATGGATCGTTCCCGGTAATTTCCCAATCTTATCGTCTATGGGGAAGTTTCCATTTGGGAATATTCCCCATATGTGTTGGGAAAGTTATCGGAAACGAACCATCACTAGTCTAATGACTTAAAGGACCATGCGTTAAAATGGACCCAGAACCAACAGACATGGGAGTTGCGATATTAAATAGGTCTTTAAATCTACTTTATTTAATTATATGGGTACAAAGTCGAATTTCATTGCAGAACTGAGATATTCATATTTTCATTCAGAGTAAATACGAACTATGAAGAATCTGTGGCTAGGGTATTTAACATTTTGGAGGGTAGACAGCATTTTGAATGTCTTGGATCCGCAATGGTATCCAACTTGGTGCGTATAGACCAAAATGAAGTATGTTTGTAGACCTATTTAATGACCAAACTTTTAGCTGTGTTGGTTCTGGTTCCAAGCTCCATACTAAGTTGCCCATGGTCCTTTGCTGTAAATCAATTTCCTCAATTGTATATGATATAATAATCATGGAAATTCATGGACAACTAATAATTAACAATTAAAATTTTTTTATGCAGCGTGACGTCAAATTGACATCTGGAACCAATATACGAAGGCATCGGTTTATACCTAAAGGTGCGTTTAAACCAAAAGAGCATTCGCTGTTCTAGCGCCCGTTATACGAAATCAACCAATCACGTTTTGTGCACCGATAGAATTTCGTAGAGTGGGAGGTTAGAACAGCGAATGCTCTTTTAGTTTGAACGCACCTTAACGGAACTCTCAATGATTGCTTGTAAGATTATTTCAACAATCGTCATCAAATACGTATGAACTTAATTCTCGAATAAGCTATAGATACAAATGTAATTATAAGAGATTATTATATATTATTATTATACATAATTATATATATTAAGAGAATCAAAAAACAGGGCATGACTCACAACTCTACACCAAGGAATACAAAAACTGACATTTTTTTTTAAATTATTCCACTAAACTAAAAGAAATCTCTCAATTAATTGTGATTTCTTAAGGTGCGTATAAACCAAGCGAACAAAGAGCTAGAACCAGAATAGAGCATTGATTCTTGATCTTTTAGTGTAAACGGAAGTTCGTTCTCAGCGTTTACACCAAAATATCAACGAGCAAGAACGCAAACCAAGAACTAGAGCGCAATCCAAGAACTGATTCTTAGAGCATATGCTCTAGAGCTATTTAGACCTGGCGAACGAGCGCCCGTTGCTCATTCGTCGGGCGGTTAGTCTAGTGTACACTATGTCGGACTCAGAAACAGATATTTTAATTGCGAGTTGGGCTTATATAATATTGAGTAAATTGATTTAAAAAAATGAAGGAAGAGACGTGGGTGGGTTACAAATCTAATGCAAAGGAGGACACTTGATAATATAGGTGATATAATGAGAAGTCTGAAAGAACAAGAAGAAAGTGGTTAATATAATAACATTCATAGAATGGCATCAGAGGACTTTGATTATTTATTGTCTCTGATTGAAGATAAAATTAGCAAATCAAATACGAATTACAGAGACTTGATTCCGGCATACGACAGGCTAGCAATTACATTACGATTTTTGGCGACGGGAGATTCATTATGACAGCCTCATGTATTTTAGTAAAATTTCGAAATCTTCGATATGTCTAATTACATCTGAAGTGTGTGCTGCAATAATTGAAGCATTGTCTGAATATACGAAGGTAAGCAACAAATTAAATAGGTAGGTATATATGTATTATGAGCAGAGATCAGACAAAATGTGCGTCATTGTTCAATAATATGAACATCACTTCAAAGTTGATTAAGTGAATAATTGAACGAATAATTTCTTGTTTAATTTCGAAGCTTTAAGGTGATTATTTACAAAGGTTTTCATAGTGTCAAATTGGTAATTTTCTGAAAATTATTATAAATGATCAAGGAACTTAGTCACGTCCATATTATTGGGAACAATGACGCATATTTGTCCGATCTCTGATTATACTTTATATACCTACTTTAAAATGAAACTATTTCGAACGTAATCGATCCAGCCGTTTTTGAATAAATACGGAACCCTTTTTTATTTTTCTCTGAAGTTTAGTGCCTCGAGTCACGAACGGCTAGAACGAGCACGTCCCCGAATTCCGAACACGAAATAATGCTCTAGGCGACTGTTCGCACGCTCGGATGAGCGTTTACACCAAGCGAGCGACCATTCTTAGAATATTCGTAGAATATTGATAGAATCTATAAGAACAACGAAAGAATGCTCTGTCTCTGTTTACACTAAAAGAACTTCGTAGAGCGTCGATAGAATGAGCGAATGCTCTTTTAGTCTGCACGCACCTTTATACCTATGTATAAATGTGCTTAAACAAATCATCTACATACATGTAAAGGACTGTTTTTTTTTAAATAGCTATTTTCTTTATGAAATCCATAAAAATATGAGATATTTGTATGGTTTAATAATATTGTAATAATTTTATAACAATCCTTTTAAAAGAGCCGATTCTCTGGAAAATTGTAAGGAATATAATTTTATTATCGTTTCTAATCCGTAACGCAATGACGACGTTTTATATTATTCCTAAGCTATGTAAAACCATTACTATTCATTCCTTTTATTTTTCTTTTCCCAAAAATACAGATTTCGTTATTCAATATTTATTAGAACTATACAACAACCAACCAACCAGCAATGTTAAACAAAACTCAGTGTTTAACATTCACGGATAGCTCATCCGCTTAAGGCACTGGTCTCACCGCGAGCTACTAACCTATGAACTATCGGCTAGAAACACGAACGAAAGATACGCACTCCCGCGTAAATAAAAGAGACACAGCGATACTCACCCAGCTATCAGCTATCACCGCCGGGCGAGAATCGCCGTGTCTCTTTTTAACACGGGAGAGCGTATCTTATGTTCGTGTTTATAGCCCATCGTTCATAGCTTAGTAGCTCGCGGTGAGACCAGTGCCTAGAAGAGGCACCATCAATTTCAAACTATAAATCAACCACAATAGTAACGGAAACTTTGCTAGTGAACACAGGCACACATATTAGACGTTAAATTTCTTTAGGACATAGACATCAGCGGGAACATCGCATGTGATTGGTGGCATGTGAATGGTCATTGAATCTACCAACCACACACCTACTGTGTAATGATGTTTTTTTTTTACTTTGGTGATGAGTTTGGAGGGTGCCCATCATAATGTAATGAAATAACAGGTGTCAGAATTGACTTCGTAACGACCGATCACTGGAATATCGAGGGTTGCCTGGTGAAACCCGATAAGTCGACATAACTATTAGGTCCCTACATATGAAATTGGCGTTTGGCGAACGGGTCATTATGATTCAAAATATCTGATGTTCGGCTAGGAATACCAAATTCAAATTTATTTCAAATTAAAACGATAAGTAATATCGTGTATTCGAATTATGATTTATTTTCTTATTTCTTAATTTGTTTTTATTTTCGAAAGGTATCGTTCTGTTCACAATATGGAGAACTTAAAAAATTCCGTTATTTACGAATAGGTACGAGTTCCACCGCGGCACCAGGACTGCAGAAACGGCTTGCAGGATTAATGTCTATGGGACAGATACCGTAAAAGAAAACATGATACGGTTTTGATTCCAGCGTTTTCGTTCTGGAGATTTTGACCTAGAGAACAAGCCGATGGATGACCGGGGACCAAAATTGATGAAGAATAACGGAAAGTGATGAGTGGAAGCGGATCCATCGAAAATTACGTCGGAGTTAGCCTTTGGTGTTAGTGATAAAACGATTTTGATCAAACAAACCAGAAAGGTAAAAAAGCTTGAAGAATGGGTGCCGCAGGAATTGAGCGACGCAAACCGAGACGCAAGCGCCGAGTGTTGCGTACGTAGGATGCCCTGAAAATTTCGGGAATTTAATACTTAGGAACGTATATTTGACATGTGTTATACCTCTTTCTTACAAGCATAGTCTCATTATTCGAAAACACTGGCCACTTAGAAAAAAAAAACAATGTCCGATTTTCAATTGTTTTTTAAAGTCGTTGAGTCGCTGGTGAAAATGGAGCTGTCCCGCGAAAGTTTTAGAGCAATGATTTATTATGACTTTAAAAGTGGATTAACACAACAACAATGTGGAGACCGATTAACTATTGCTTTTAGTAGTGAAGCACCTTCAAAGACGACCATATACAGGTGGTATTCGGAATTCCAACGTGGCCGTGTGTCTCTTGCGGATGACGTACGTGAAGGTCGACCGAAAACGGCCGTTACCGATCAAAACATCGATGTTGTTCGCCAACTGATAAAGGAAGATAGGCATGTTACATATCGGGAGATTCAGGAGACTTTAGGCATTGGAATGAGTCAGGTACAAGTTATTTTACAACAAGAGTTGGGCGTGCGGAAGTTATTTTCCCGGTGGATTCCTCACTTGTTATCTGACGACCAGAAAACGGTACGTTTCAATTGGTGCCGCAAAACTTTAAAAAGATTTAATGGAGGAAGCTCAAATGCCGTTTTTAGTATTGTGTCAGGTGACGAATCATGGATTTACGCATATGAGCCTGAATCGAAAAACCAATCTCGAGTTTGGGTTTACGAAGACGAACCGAAGCCGACAAAAGTTGTTCGTTCTCGCAGCACGATCAAAAAAATGGTAGCCACGTTTGTCTCCAAATCGGGTCACGTGGCGACTATCGCTCTTGAAGATCGAAGAACTGTCATTGCCGATTGGTATATAGGCGTTTGTTTACCGATTGTTTTTGCTGAACTGCGAAAAACTAACCCTAACCGCCGTATTATACTACACCATGATAATGCCAGCCCTCACACCGCTCAGAAAACAGACGACTATCTGAAGGGCGAAAACGTCGAATTACTGGACCATCCTCCGTACAGCCCCGACCTAAGTCCCAACGATTTTTTTACTTTCCCGAAAATAAAGAATCGGTTGCGTGGTCAGCGTTTTCAGACCGCGGAAGAAGCAGTCGACGCTTATAAAATGGCCATTTTGTCAACCCCCACTTCAGACTTCAATAACTGTTTTAAAAACTGGTTTCAGAGAATGAAAAAGTGTATTAAACACAAAGGAGAATACTTTGAAAAACAATAAATTTTCCGATTCCCGAAACTTTCAGGGCAACCTACGTATAGTGATGGGTCGTTCGCGGTACCTTTGCCAACATGGTATGGGGAATATTCCCAAAAGGAAATTATTCCCATAGTAACATTGGGAAATTACCGGGAACGACCCATCACTAGTTGCGTTACACTTGTCAAACGGCATAATAATCAGGGCTCGGAGTTGTCATCGCACGGTAAGACTAATAGCAAGCTATGGAGTCGACATTTGCCATAAATCTAAATTCTTCTTCATACTCATACTCACTAATTTTCTTAGCCCCGTTGCACTTTTGATCCTTATGTAGGCTAATAGATTGAAAATATTAATCGAAAATACATCTTACTTAATGTAATTAAAATTAATTCCTATAGTATAATTTGGTAAGTGTTAAGCTTTCGCTTGGTTAAGGCACAGTTAAGGGTTACGTTTACCCTGTAATTATATCAAATGAGTTACTGTAATTATTGCTTTTTTTAGTCTACTTTGTTGCGGTAAACGTAATGCCAAATACTACTTACACTTAATCATTTATTGCAATCGCGGTGCGTGCAATTATTATATGAACAATTATGTCTGTTATACAAGTTTCGGCAATTTTATATTTTATAGAGCCCTACAAAGATCTAAAATACGACTATGAGAAACGTGTTGTTACGTGTAGCATGTGCTGTGGAGTAGATTTTACGCAATTAAAACACACGTCTATTTTAAAACATGTAAACCGCACTCTCCACCAAACGAAATTCAGCAAACGTCGTCCTTTATTAAGGGTTGGATAGAACCGTTTCAAGAGCTAAGGTACGATGCAAACAAATCAACTATACTATGCACTCTGTGTGACATTTCTATAACTCACCTAAAAAAGGATAATAAATAAAATAAATGTGGAATTACGAACGACTTTAACATAGATCTCTGTTTGTTCCTGATTACATGCAATATCCCGTGGAACAGACTCAATCATCCCGAGTTTAGAAAGTTTATGAACAAGTATCTTTGTTGTAAATGTTCGAATAGAAAACTTCCGGAGGAAACTACTTTAAGAAAATTTTATCTTCAAAAAATCATAAGCAAAATAAGAATTTTATTGAATGATTGTTACTTATGGCTTTCAGTAGACGAAACGGTGGATACTGTTGGCAATTGCATCACTAATGTTATTGTGAACTTATTACAGGGTAAACGTAGTCCTTAACTGTGCCTTAATTAACCCTTTATATGGAATATTTTTCCCACCATGTTTCAACATTGTGTCAAATTGGCAAGAGTCCAATTTTGCGCATTTCTGGCATCTGTCTGCCCGTTAAAGGGTTCCAAGCGAATGCTTAACACTTACCAAATTATACTATAGAAATTAATTTTAATTACATTAAGTAAGATGTATTTTCGATTAATATTTTTGATCTGTTAGCCTGCATAAGGATCAAAAGTGTTACGGGACTAAGAAAATTAGTGAGTATGAGTATGAAGAAGAATTTAGATTTATGGCAAATGTCGACTCTATAGCTTGCTATTAGTCTTACCGTGCGATGACAACTCCGAGCCCTGATAATAATGAAGGGATTTCAAATCGTATCGTTACTTGTCAAAATGGATTTTGTACGATAACCGGAAACGCTCTTCGCAATGGTTGAATCCAGGAGAATCAGCGAAATCCTGTCCCAAACGGAAGTTGACTCAGAAAAAGGTACTGGTGAGTGTTTGGTGGACTACTGCCGGTGTCATCCATTACAGCTTCCTGAGATCTGGCCTACTACCGCCAAAATCTTAATTCGTAAATTTCGAGGATTTTTCTCTGTCACTCGAACGAAGGCGTCATTAGAGTGAGAGAGATAAATCCTCGAAAAATAGGAATTTCGTTTTTCGCTGTAGGGCCGCTGGGCAAACAATTACTGCTGAAGTGTATTGTCAACAATTGTAAACGACGATGGAGTAGTTAGCCATTAAACAACCCAGACTGGTCAATCGATCTAGCCCGCTGCTTCAGAACAACATTCTACCACACACGGCACGTCTGACGCCTGCTAAATTAACGGAACTTCGACTGGAATGTCTTTGACACCCTCCGTATTCTACGGACCTTGCTCCAATTACTGATTACCACTTCGGAATTTAGATAACTTCATGCAAAGAAAATAATTCAACTCTCATGACGCTGTCCAACGGGCCTTCAAAGATTTTATTGATTCTCGCTCTGACAATTTGTTCATAAAAGATGATGTTATCATAGGTATCTAGTGGATTAGTGATGGTATATAATTGATTGAATAAATATATATTTTCATAAAAAAGTTTTGATTTTTACCATATAAAACGCCAATTTCATATGTAAGGACCTAATATTAATTGAAATGACAACCTCACGTAAGTGTCATAGTTCGTATTTCAAAAACCAGTTTGTTCGACTTATCCGATTTCGCCAGGTAACCCTCGATATATCCTATAAATGAATACGACATTCATTAAATTGTTCA
Organism: Thaumatotibia leucotreta; assembly: GCA_025490895.1. Lineage (NCBI taxonomy): Eukaryota > Metazoa > Arthropoda > Insecta > Lepidoptera > Tortricidae > Thaumatotibia > Thaumatotibia leucotreta. Next base: position 57 of record JALPQI010019598.1, on the reverse strand, counting down.
AGACAGTGAGACTGCCTTGTCAAAACGGGCCGATTTTTCTATCGTTTACCGCACGGT
>JALPQI010019597.1:0-24705 GCA_025490895.1 Thaumatotibia leucotreta | reverse complement strand
TTATTTACAGAATAAGTAGAATCTTCTTTAACATCAGATTCTAACTATAATTTTCCTGAATTAATCATACAGTTCAAAAAAAAGATTAAAAATTTTAAAGTATTAAATAACCGCCAATATGTTATGGAAAAAGAGTCTTTTTAATCATGACTTGTTATTTTTATATCCACGGAATTATTGGACGATAAAGTTACATGTTTTTTAATTCGTTGGAAAAACTAATGAAATTCCAATACATTTTAATATTAAATTTTATTACATTAGATATAGGTATCCTTTAAACAGTTTTAAAATATATTTGAAATCAGTGTGTTTACAGTATTTTCTACAAAAATATTATACCCGATCGGTCTTTTTTGCCCGAGAGTGTAGGTCCACGTGCTTCCAAGGAAGTCTGAGGATACAGTCGTCGTAATAACTATAAATAGACCTGGTTGAGGTTGGAAGCCCTCGCGGCGTTGTTGCAAGAAACTTATAGCTAACAAACCGCCCCTACATCCTAACCATAGGTACACATGTACTAACTTCTAGGAAATCTCCGTTACCAAATAGGGCCCAGTGTAAATGCAATTATGTAATGCTTCAAGCAACTAGATTTTATGTTGAAGTTGCTTTCAATGCTCCTCGCGTTATAAGTAGTGTTGTAAGATTTTAGTAGTAGAGATCCAGCTATAGGTACTAAGGAATGAGATAGTGATGTTTATCTTTAATTCCTTAGTATAACTCCGTCTCTACTATTTTTTTAAGAACTTACAGCTGCTAGTCATCTCTTAATGTTTCATTTAATCACTTTCCATTGTGTACCTAACCGTTAGGTTTAGGACAAACCCCAATCGATCGGTAAATTAAAATAATAAACAAATAATTAAAAATTTAATAAATAAGTATCTATGGACATCTTACACAAATAGACTTAGTCCCACGGTAAGCTCATTTAAGGCTTGTAGTAGGTACAAAGCGACAATATACATAGACAGTCACAACTAAAATAATAATATTTGTGATAAATAAATACACAAGTAAGGCCCTCGCCGGAATTTGAAGTCGGAACCTCCAGCTTCCTAGGTAGGGTTACTACCAACTAAGCTACAGAGGCTGACAAAATATTTGTTGAATTGACCTGCGGTCCAACTGTTGGCATTTTACGATTTTTTACCGACCCTCATTGCTAAGGGTGCTCCCTTAAAGTACAGAAACGGTCAAATAGGGCATGAGCAAGGGTTCTGTAGTCTTATTTCTAGATAAGTTTGTCCCATAATGACTCGAAAGAGGATCATAATAATGAAATGATAAAAGCAATACCATACAATTGCAAAATAACCTTACTTTTATCACTGCCGGTTTTGTAAAGGCCTTAAATAAGTAGTTGGCGTATCATAGCTACAAATGCATTTTAGTGTCGGTTTCATCATCATCAGCCTATTATATTATCAGTCCACTGCAGACTGCTGGACAATGGGCTCTCCTTAGCCTATGCGTATGGACGCATTAGGAGGTAAATATCTATAATCGCCACGCTGGGCATGCGGGTTGTCCACTATGACACATGATGCTACTGCCCATCATTAATCTTCGATTAATAAATGGTCAGTTTCACTTCAAACCTTAGCCGACTCTTACGCCACCCACGGGAAGAGTTGGGGTGATGATAAATGCATTCTTACTGCCGACAATGGCGGTACAGTGTCGGTATAGGTTGCCTTTATTTTACCCGGCAATTTAAAGATATTTCCTTACTTTGAGCTACAGGACCCTAAAACATTAAATCCCCTACACACGTATTTAATGAAGCCATAAAACAATCTCGCACCAACACTTGAATCATCCCTTTGAAACTCTAGTGAATTAATAGGGTTATTGTGGCAATAAATACGGTGCCTCGTTGCGGTTGTTGGCGGTTGTATAAATCAAGGCGGGGGCAAGATGTCCCGTGTGCAGGGGAGATGACCAAAGGGTTACTTGGGATTCTGTGGTTGCCGGAAGGTGCAATTATTGTGGTATGATTTCACGGGCGCTTCCCGTGTTTCCGTGTTTTATACGTGTGTTCGGAATTTCAGTTTTAAATGCAACAGGAAATTTAAATACAGGAAGTGGCTTTTGCTTTCTTTTATGTAAACAATTTATTTTCCTGTAGATTCATTTCTCCTGTTTAAGGATTATTGTTTGTCTACTTCGCCGTTGACGACTTGGACATTTGAACGTTGCAATGAAACTATTTGAAACCAATTTAGATAGGTAACTATGACAACGTATCATGTATACACCGCCTTTTTTTCTCTAGTTAGTCAAGGCAACTGTTTTTGTGATATTCTTATGACTTAGTCCAAGCCAAAGTGAGTTTAGCTCCACCCTGCAAAGGAAACACTGTAATTTCCTCCGGCACTAATTCCATGTATGTATTTATTGTATCTGAACTAGCACACACAACTGGCCTTTGGTTCACCTATTTCACATTAACACAATATTTACAATCGAAGCACCAGTAGCCGAGCGGTAAAGAGTTCCTCGAAAAGTTAAATAACAGAGTGTAACAAAAATGCCCTGACCGCATGGTGACGGCAGTAAGAAAACATTTGTCGCCACCCCAAATCTTCCCGTTGGTGTCGTAAGAGTCGACTAAGGTATTGAAGTGTCACTTAATATTAACTTATAGAAGATTGGTGATGGGCAACAGCATCATCATAGTGGACATATCACTATCCCCGACCTGCTGCCGAGCGTGACGATCATGGGCATTTACCTCCAGCAGTGATTGAAGAAAGGCTGATGGTGTGATGTATTTAACAAAAATATTCGTCTTCCGTCAATCGTATTCTGATTAGAAGAAAGTTGAATTAAATATTTTATTCGTGAATTCCCCCAAAATATTTTTTTGTTATCTTCACTGTTCGGATATGCCAGCGCTTCACACAAAATAGAAAAAAACGTAGCTTGATGCGGGTATTTGTACATCCACGAAATATGACATTCCATGTTTCCTTATTAGCCGTGAGCTTTTTGATAAAATGATACATGAGGAAACTAGTTAAATATGAGTACAGAAATAACCCATACGATGCTTAGTTCTCTCTCAATACACTCTTCTAGGATGCAGGAAGCAGGAATAGTAATAATAAAACAAAAACTTATCATGGAAATGTTTCTTACAATTAACCAAATCGTGAAAGATGGACAGACGACCTTATGAAGGTCGCCGGGACACGCTGGATGCAGGTCGCATCTAACCGGTACATTGGAGGTCCAGAGGGGAGGCCTATGTTCCGCAGTGAATGTGTTATGGCTGAGATGATGATGATGAAACAAATCGTTCTCCAGGAAATTAACTAATCATCTAAAGTGTGTGCAAATCAATTTGCGACCTTCCAGGCGCAAATCAGAGCGTCGGTCATTATCAGTTAGTTTATTTATTAGCGGTGGCCGCGGTCCGATTCAATTCGGTTCGTCCCTAATGCGGCGCGGTCACGCGACAAAACTGCCTTCCTAGAGAAAAACGTCGTAAAAACCTACGAATCTTGTAAGAGTTATATTTATCTACATCGCTGGCCGGTTTTAGATACCATGCAGCACTGCGATCACGAGCTTCGTTTGCCTTAAGATTTCGTTATACTTAGCTTAAAACGCTGAACACACGTGAAAATGTATTACTGAAAAGGTGACCAAATGCATCTATTCTCTATTTCAATCCTTAATGACGCAATGACTGATTTTAATTTAGATTTTAACGAATTTACTTATTAAATATAAATTGAGCATAAAATATGAATTTAGTACCTACATGAAAAGCAGGTAAGAGGATCGGGTCATGTGTTTTAAACATATATTTTTTCTTCTTCATTCATAACTTGTAAGATTCTGTAACTAAATATATCCAAGTCTGTTACAAGCGAGTGTAAGTATATGTGAGAGTGGGATAGTAAAATACAGATCCAGTTATAACATAGTCTAGCAATATTGATATGCTGCTTATAGTACTTACAAGGCTTCATCCATACAAGGAACTAACTATAATATGAGCATTTAGAAGTTAGAAGTGGGTCAGTGAAAGGCTAGCTAAGGTAATTTGCTAGCATGGGCTGTACTGCCATACCAAGCCGAAAGAGCGCACTTACATGCAAGGTAATACTGACATAGGTCTTTTTAGCTAAAGACAGTAGGCATAACGTAAAAAGGACTGTATTAGGAGTATTAGCCCACGGACCATAAACGAAAGGTCACGGATTGGCTCAGGATTTACTGCCTTGAATCAAGGTATAGGTACTGTACGATAACAATAACTATTTTAGGACGAACATGTAGTAAAAGTATTGAATAACATACTATGTATACATTTCGCAATTACTTACCGAGTATAATATAGTTAATGAAGACATTCAAACTATGGTTACGAACCTGTGTAGTGTAACATAGGTAATATATTCTAATCATGTGACTTATGAACTTTGAATCAAATTCATAATGCCAATATAAAGTTCTCTAAACTTAAAAATACACAAGCCAAAACTTACTCCAAAACATTTTCATTAAATCCTTTCAAGAACATTCGTAAGGCCGAAGTTTCATTTCGAAGGTTTAATTTGAAAGCTTTGACAACATTTAATATGACCTTTTTTGCTTTTGTAATAAAGGCTGAAGTGTTAGGTGCGCCCGCAGTCTGAAAACCGACACAGTGTTCGGTATTAAAGAGTTGGAAGGTTTTCTGAGTCTGTGCCGGGCCACGGAGTGCTCAGTTGGAAAGCGGCCATTGGTGACAGGATATTACGAAGCCGCAGCGTCAGAAACAGTGTTTAGTCGACGGCCAAATGAGAAACTGGCAATAGCGTCTGTTGCTTTTAAATTTAGACCTTTCACTGTTTGAGAATTACTCGTCTACGAAGTGTCTGTGAAGTTTGAGTATTGGGTTGCGTATTCTGGTAGCATATTTTTGACGGCCTGTTTATGTAAATTAATAATGAACTACTCTAGAATATATTTCGAACCAAACTCAATAATCATTGTGGAATTGTTACATTTTCTTCGTAAAAATTCTTCGTTGTATTTAATTGTTAATAATTGCCTATTTAAGAAACTTTTTGCATTCCTATATTTTAACTTACGAATCTATCATTTTTTTACAGATAATCTTCAGGAATGAAATAGCAACATTACCAATAGCCTTGAAACTTTACTAACTGTAATTATTCATTAAACCACTCGACACACTAAATACAAGTTGAATAAACTAATTACCTATGTACATAAACAAAACGAAAGTAGCTCAATTAGTGAATACAATTTTGGTAACTTCAAAAAGTACACAAAGCCAAACGGCCTTGTTCCATTCAGCCGCGCCTCACCCCGTGATACATTCGGTCGATTTATGTACACATGTCTTAGTAATTAGTATTTACTTTGGGCGGCGGCACACCGCGACTGATCAATCTCCCTCGTAGGGGTGGATGCACATTAGTTGTGATCAATTTGATAGCTAAGACTCTTAAGAGGGGAATAGAGACTAAGTAACTTTGTCTCTAACGAAATCAGTCACTTGAGGAGTGTATACGGATGTATCTTCATTTGTCACTAGCTACGCAACGCGCAATCACATCTCATTTTAATAAATAAAAAAATAGAATAATTATTATTAAATAACCTGAGTTTTAGAGCTTAGCTATATACGCATGGCAAGCCCCAAAACAGCTATTGATGGTAATTTATTTTATTTTGATTAAACATCATTATACTTTTAAGATATATGTAAAGTTGGTTTGGATCTAATAATAATATTAACTTACCTTCCTACTTTTTAATGATAACATAATTTAAAATGTATTTTTTTCTTTTCAGGTAAGTCCAGACAACGCTCTCGTTTACTAACATTGGAGTACGTAAGTACCCTCACAGGTTCAATAGCGTTAAATTACTTGAAAGACACCTCTATTGTTAGAAGTCGATCATGCGACACAGCCCTAAGCGGTGCCCTGGCAACGCGGGGGACATTATTTGCCGCGTTACCCCTTGATTAGTCGCGGGGTAAACATCTTACCCCACGTAATCTATACAATACTTTTTGTGAGCTAAAGATTAATGTCTCACCATTTTGCCCCAGTTTACCCGCGGTATACAGCGGCAGGTCAAAGCAATAAGCGATTCACTACATTGGTATATTTTATTTATATTGCTTTCAGTTTTCAAGATTTTATTACATAGCTTTACAGAGGACAATTTTTTTATAAACGAATTAAGATATAGAATTCATTCTAGTCTGAAATATCGAAAGTCTGTTTACGTACCTATGTACAAGGAGACAGTCCTAATAGTGAAATAATTGATTAATCATTCAACAAGTTTTGCGTCTTTAAAATGAATACCACGGTTACTTAAATATCTAATAATAATGAACACACAACTTAACTTCTCTACTCTCTATAGGTGGTACCTACTTTCGCTAGACATCACGTCATTTGCACAGTACAGAATATTGATTTTATTGATCATACATTAATTTTTATTTTTTATTCATTGATATCGCTATTTCTAATGCCTTGTTCCACACCACACCCCATACCACGCGAAATTAATTGTCGTTCTCTGCTCATGTCCCGCGCAGCTGAAAAATCATCTCATCGCTCCGTGGATTTATCGCGTGCGCAGCCTAATTAGATCCACGGTCTTGACGGGGATTAATAAAAAAATCGTGACTCGATATTTTCACTTGAGAATGGAAAATAAATTTCGGTTAAAATGGCGTAAAGGCCACAGATGGTCTATTAATATGGGATGTTGTAAAATCGGCGTTTACGTACGTGTACTTAGACGATTGAAGTGAAAAAATATTTTTTCTCAAACTTGCTACGGAATGTTGATGTTACTTACTTTAAATTAAGCCCGGAAATACTATGTATCCGGTGTCATATGCTAAGATGATATTATGTAAAGAGATTTCATGTATTTATTTCACACCTAGGACTGCAAACAAACTGTCTTTTGTTTTGAAACGTCAAATTGTGACACTAGGTCTTGACATTCAGCCACAGAAAAAAAAATAACCTAAGAACTAATGTCTATACCAACAGGTAAAAGGATACCTCAAACAGATTAAAAAAAAAGTTAGGCGCGAATGTTTTTTTTTAATGTTGTACGATACTGTACTATTGGTTTATTTACAAATCCAATAGCATGGTTCGTCGAAATCAGTTCGTTATATTTCATGGCAAGTTTGAGAAAAGCACTATACAAATCTCGGCGAGAAACAGGGTTACAGGCCGCGTATTCCTATCTGGCCTCAGTTCCTTCGGCCAGATATATCTACTTGGCCTGTAACCCTTCGTTTCCCGTCCTCTATAGTAATGTACTATTAACTGGTTTAAAATACACTTTTTAAGTATGGCGTATATAAAGACCTCATTAAAATAAGGTAATGTAATCGTTGTAGTTATCTCAACATAAATTCCATGTTTTATGAAATTAGGTACCTGCTTAATTTATTTCTAAGTATGTTCAATGACTTATCCATTATATCAAAATATTATGAAATAAATAATTCGCACATCTCGATCTAGTAGAGGTCCAAATGGAAAAAATTGTGCGCTGTGAGTTACAGTTTTGTAATTTTTACCAGACCTAGAGAGTGTAAAAATAACAATTTTTAGATGTGGAGGGAAAACCAGTTCCCCCCCTGAACGAGGGGGGAGGGGGGTGAATGTGCAAACTGAAGGGTTATGTTTAATAAATTTTCGCCTAATATTTAGGCCTACTATGCATTGTTTGGTATCATTTTCGTGTAAAACAGACACGGGAAATTCATTTTTGATAATAAACATGAGGAGTTTCAGATATAAAAAAAGAATTATTGGTATAAATGTAAAATAATCACCGTTTTTATTTTGATTGAAGCGTTGTATAAGTATTACCAAATAAACATATGAAATTTAAAAAAATACTACAAGATAGCATATTTATTGTAGTTTTTAAAAATATATACTTTTTGGAACTTTCTATGCAAAAATAAGTCGTAAAAAAATTTTCACCTGTCGCGTTCCTCGAACAAAAAAGGGACGAAGCTTTGACTTATTGTTGACAGTACATTTCTACTGCGGGAATTTAGCAATTTCGGGTAAACAAAATGCTCCATAATGTCCCTTAGGGCAAATTGCCACAACCCGGGTTAACCAAGTAACCCGGGTTAAACGTTTATTTTACACGGAATTTGATAATTGATAAATTTCTTATGAAGTAAGTGATTGACCGGGCACTATACAAAGGATATCCCTGACATCAGCCTATGTGATATTAGAATGGCTCTTGAACAGCTCAAAAATAACAGGGCCTCTGGTGAAGACGTAATTACAGATGAGCTTCTGAAGGCAGGTGGTAAAACAATCCTTACGGCCCTTCAGAAGTTGTTTTACTCCGGAAGGGAGAACGCCTTAGGCATGGAACAGAAGAGTGGTGATACTGTTCTTGAAAAAAAAAAGGTGACAACGCCTTATTGAAGAACTACCGATCCATCTCAATTCCGAGCCATATTTACCTATAAGATGTTTTCAAGAGTCATTACGAATCGTCGTGCACGCAGGCTTGATGACTTCCAGCCGGTTTCCGAATTAGCGTTTCGTAAATGTTATACAGAAGACCGATGAATACAACCTGTCACCTGCCCCTGCCTCTCTGTTTAACGTTTGTGGATACGATAAGTTCTTCGATTTGATCGAAACTCTGGGCAGTACTACAGTCTCTCCAACGGTGCCAAGTAGACTACCGCTATGTCGAAATGTTGAGTTGTTTGTACGAAAGCGCCACCATGTCAATCCGACTCCAAGACCAGAGTTTGAAGCGTATTATACTGCAGCGGGGAGTCAGGCGAGTAGGTATAATTTCCCCTAAACTGTTTACCGCTGCACTGGAAGATATATTTAAGACTGAACTGGAGAAGGTTGAGTATTGACATAAATGGCGAGTACCTCACTCAACTTCGATTCGCTGATGATATGGTGGTCTTGGCTGAGACCTTGGAAGGTTTCAGTACGATGCTTGCTGACCTCAGTAGCGCCTCCGAGCGAATTGGTCTTAGGATGAACATAGATAAGACGAAAACTCCCGTTACAATCAGAGACTAAACTCGAAGGTGTAGACGACTATAGGTAATATACCTAGGACAAACTACCCAGTTAGGTAGGTCCAACTTTGAGTAAGAGGTCAATCATCGAATCCGACTCGGTTGGGCAGCGTTTGGGAAGCTACGACACATCTTGTCGCCAAATATTCCGTAGTGCTTGAAGACGAATGTAAATATTTGATCAGTGTGTTGCCACACTGACAGACTCAGAAGAGTGATGTCATACGGTACTGAAACCTGGTCGCTTACAATGGGTCTCATAAGAAAGCTCAAAGTCACCCACAGGGCAATGAAGAGGGCTATGGTGGGAGTCTCTCTGCGAGGTCACATTAGGAATGAGACGATCCGCAGCAGAACCAAATTATATATAGTTCCATAGCTCAGCGGTATAGCTCTCCAAATGACTAAAGTGGCAGTGGGCGGGGCACATTGCACGTAGAACCGATGGTCGATGCGGCGGAAAGGTTCTCAAGTGGCGGCCTCGCAGGTGGAAGGCGCAGCGTGGGTAGGCCCCCTACAAGGTGGACAGTGAAGGCCGCAGGAGTTCGCTGGATGCGAGTGGCGCAGGACCGGTCATTGTGGCAATCTTTGGGGCAGGCATATGTTCAGCAGTGGACGTCTTTCGGCTGATATGGTAATGATGATGATATGAAGTAAACGTTTAACAGTTGATTGTCAAATTCCATATGAAATAAACTTTTAACGTGGGTGAACTGGGTTAGTTGTTTAGTCCCGGTTAGTGAAATTTACCTTTATCGTCTTTGGTAATGAGATCGTTACCTAAATAACACTTGTAAAACTGATTACCCATTACGATTCATATGATCAGATACTATATATCATATTTATGATCAGATAGACCAGATATATAATATACACGCGGTGGCGTTATACTAATAGATAAAATCTAAAAATAGAATCTGAACAAATAAAATTCTTAAGTTAACACTAAGATAGGTTATTTAAAAAAAGAAGATCAGAAAATATTCAATTTATACTTTCGTATCAATAAATTTTTACAATTGTAATATGTACAATAGTATGTAGGTACATAAGTACAAGAATATGTATAATCTACGAGCAGTTGCCGGCACAAAAGTCTCTTTTTTGAGGTAGGAGGAGGTTACGCCGAGGTTTTTGTTTGAGGTACGCGACAGGTGTAATTTTTTTTTCAGTGTGATTTTGTATGAAAGACCACAAAATGTGTATATTTTTAAAAACTGCAATAAATATGCTATCTTACAGTATTTTCTTAAATTTGATTAGTTTGTTTTTAATACTTATATAACGCTTAAATTAAAATAAAAACGGTAACTTCTTTACTTTTACTCCAAAAAATCTACTTTTTTATATAAAATTGGTCATGTTTATGATAAAAAATGGATTTCCCATGTCTGTTTTACACGAAAATGATACCAAACAACGCATAGTAGGCCTTATTAATTAGTTAAAAAAAAATAATCGTAAACCTTCCGCATGCACATTCACCCCCCTCCCCCCGCGCTCAGGGGGGGAATTGGTTTTCCCTCCACATCTAAAAACAACTACTTTGAGACCCTCTAGCTCTGGTTAAAATTACAAAACTGTAACTCGCAGCGCACAATTTTTCTTAACTTTGTATCGACCGTGACCCTTACTAATCGAAAGCGTAGAAACTTAATTTTTAAATACTTTTTGTTAAGGGTATACGAACTTCGATCACGAATACACCCTCAGCAAAAAAATATATTTTCGAGTCAATACTATTTAATCTAGGTGTACAATTGGTTTTTAAGCAAGGCTGCCATGTTATACTTTATCCACTCGTACTGATATGGAAACCTAACATTAGCAATTTAATGATTTCATAATTTTTCATTTTAAATCTAGAGCCTTGGGGGGTTTCAAGGCACGAAAAGATAAAACCGCGTTGACATTGTGTATTAATTTCAACTTAGTACAAAAAATTCAAAATTACACGAATTTTCTAATAATTAAAATAAAACCCGCATCAACGATACAAAAACAATGAGATATCACCTCACACTACAATCAGTCAAATTTTTGCGGAACGGTACTAGCCTTCGTTGAATTGTTCTATTACATAAAAGTTGTGCAAGTCATGGCAGTCAATACTCGGAAAATACTCTGTATTCCCCTCCACACCAGTCAGTAACACATAACATAATCATAGAACCGAAACGCGCAAACTTCGCAAAGGGTCCGCCATAAAGAAGATTAAAACTATAGCGGCAGCCATTATCATTGGAACGGGCCGTTGAATTTAGAAGGCCAGTATATCAGGGCAATTAAGGCCGCTCCACACATGACCAGAAAGTTCAGCACTTCATTACACCACCATTCCTAACCCAATTTTCGTGAACGCTCATAATTTTTCGACACGGCCTTTCTGACTGCAGGTTTAGTCCTGGTTGCCTGCTTGTAATTATAAAACAATTCTGTCGGTTCGCGCCGGCATGCTTTATATTCGAATGGGATAGACCTAACCCTTTCTATATGAAGGGGATGAAAGTTTTTTTAACTGCCGTTTGATATGATAATTCGCGTAATTGGATGAGAGATCGTAGAGTGCTGGCGTATGCGTGCACTTCATACTTCAAATTTTAATCGATAAATGGCTTTGCAATTTTTATTCTTGTTTTCCAGAGTCCAAATTAGTTTTCTATATCACCATGACATACTACATACACATCGTATACATATTAGGGGCCTAAAACTAGGACCCGAAAACCACATGGCAAAAAATATATAAAAAAATTGCGTTTTTACTAAAACTACCAGATTACACTTGTTTCATACTTATATGAATATTTCTTAAACATAATGTACTAATTTTCACAAACGTGATTTGTAATCAAAATTGAATGGATATGGATTTATATACAAGTGAGAATGACATGTCCATTCTATAGGCTTATGATGGTTCAGTGTTTAATCGTTTGCCGTCGTCGACGTCTCCTTCTAACATGTAAGCCCGTGCGAAAGTGACATAAGAGCCATCTGAAATTTATTCAGAATAGCCTGCAGGCTCATCACGATTGGTGCGACAGTATGTCGCCGCGAGATGGGCTATCCGCCCTTCTTTTATTAATATAGTTAGAAAAAGACCAGAAGTCTATCACGCGGCGACATACTGTAGCACCAATCATGTGCTAGGCCTACAGATCGACATGCCATCCAGCAATATAGTCAACGTCTAAAGAGCGAGAGTATAAGACGCACTGTTAATAATAATTGTAATCTGAATATGCCTCGTATAAATGATTGACATTTGACATGTGTAGTGGTAATTAGCTGTAACAGCTGTATATGGCAAATTTAAAGCAATCTCGTATACTTTAAAAATAAAACAAAAAACCTGTTATAAAACCTAGCACGCAACAAACGATCAACAAATCAACAGACAAAGTTCACGATTCTTCTAATCAGAGGAAAAAATAAACAGAGGGCTTTAATTGTAAATTGAATTAAATTGGACTGAAATCAACTTTGGTACACGAATAGAATTTCGGTGTTACGGTCGCTAATGACCTGCCAAGGGCCGAGGGCTGAGGCCTGGGGGCCTTCCGACAGGTTTTTTGATTAACACAAAAATGTTGCTTCGTAATTAATGATGTATTTTTTTATTTGACACTGATTTTGTGTGAAGATTGTGGAATTACAGAGGATCGAAAAAGCTGACGTGAGTTTAGGAGATCTAATTCAGAGTAAAGTTTAGATTCCAATATAAGTGACTAACATAATAATAAATAATAATAATAATAATAAATAAATAAATAAATATCTTTGGACATCTTACACAAATCGACCTAGTCCCACGGTAAGCTCAATTAAGGCTTGTGATGTGGGTACCAGGCGACGATATATATAATATATAGATACATCCAACATGGCATCAAATGTAGTAGTAGTAAATGTATAGGTATTCATATTTCTGTACAAATATATTTTTTCCAATTATTTTACAGCCTTTGATTTATATTTGAGCATTGTTTTGATTTTTGACTCAAAATATACATTTGTTTACTTATTTTATCTAAATGTCTTTTTCCTCCAAGTTATTATTATGGTTTACATTTATATGAACTATCAAACATGCAAAACAATTGATTTGTTTGTTTTTACTACTACATATATACTTGCAAAACATGTACTGATATTATTGAGTACAGCGTACTCAACATTTCCTGTCGATAGCTCCAGTTGGCAGAGCTCGGATACACGTGGGCCGGATCTACTGATGAGGAGGGCTGGAGCGGCAGGAGGGCTTTTTCCGATTAATAGGCAGGTTCCATTTCTTCTTTTTATTGTTCCTCTTTTGGTGGAGGTCAGCTTGACACTGCTCCATAGAAAACGCGTCGCGTATATATACATCACTGGCTGTGATTTTCAGCCAATCATAAAAACATGTCGACCAATCAAAAGGCAGCGTATTTCTGTTTCATGAAATCTCAGTCTGTTCCGTTCACTAATTCTGTTGGTCCGTAAATGCTGCGCGTTGATTGGTGGACTTCACATTGGTCGATTTGTACTAGCCTACTTTCGCTAAGTTCTAATCACATTTACCTAATTTTAATTAATCCATGCCGCAATGTTTACAATCATTGTTTGTAAATAAATACTACACGTGGTTATCCAACGTTTACAACAAAAACACACGCGGAGTTGTTTACATTCTAAACAATAGGCGCTCGGATATTCTATTGTTCTCGGTCTACCTGCAATGTTTTGGGTTAAAACCTTTATTTTAAACATTGCGTTGGGTTATTGACCCAGGGGTCCATTGTATCTTTTGAATAGGTAACTGACCTATATTTAACGGGCTATACCGTTACATTTCTTACGTAAATTAAGTTCTAGCGAGGTATCGAATGGTTCATACATAGTACAAAATACGACATTTTAAATCTTATACGCTAAGTTCAGGCGATTAATATCAGCCAATAGGCGACGATCTAGGTTCGTTCATACATTTGCGTTCATGAAATTGCTTATACATTACTGATCACTTATATCTAACTTAATTACGTGAGGATCATTTATTTACATGATTTATCTTATTTCTAGGCGTTCATCGGTCGTGACGTCGTGTCGCTAACATTAGTCCTCCTCCGTCGCAAGACGCCATGTTGCATGGGTAGGCGACACGATCACGGAGTCGTCGTTGATGCGGTCGTCGGGCTCTGGGGGGCAGCGCAGCTCTGCGTCTCGCCGGCTGGTACCACGACGGCTATTTTGCAGGTGGGGCGCCGCATTACGCCATGCAGGGTCTTGACGTTGGCGGGGCGCGTTCTGCCGTCTGGTCCATGGTGCGTAGCCTCGACGTTTCCCTTTGGCCACGTGTTGCGGGGGCCGTTGGGGTCCGCGACGATGTTTATGTCTCGTTCTTCTGTTCGGGTCCACTGAGACATGCGTGGTAGGTCGATGATCCTCGCTGGGGCTTGTCGTCAGCGTTCCAGGATCCCACACCGTGTCTGGTATTACTGATGCTGGGTCTCGTTCTGTTCGTGTAGCATGAGTCATAGCGGTCTTGATGTTCTTGCGTTCCGGTAGGTTCTCTCTTTCAGTAGCGGTGACGTCGTTCGGGTTCTGTGGCCAATCTCGTTCGGGTAACCGCAGAAATGCCGGTCCTTGGTACCACCGATCGTCGATGGTGATGCGCTGGCTCGGTTTACAGCGCGTTCCATCGTCCGCCACGTTGAAATTAGTCGGCAACCATCTCCACGATTGTCGGCTTGTAAGTTCGGCGATCTCGGCTATGCGGTGACTGACAAACGGTCGATATTGTCGCGCGTCATCCCGTAGCCATGACAACGTAGTTTTTGAATCCGTCCAGTATGTGATGTCATCTGCAGTGTAGCGCTGTTCTTTCAGGATAGTTTGAGCGAGGCGCGCGGCGATCAAAGCAGCGCTCAGCTCCATCCGTGGCACCGATAAAATCTTCAATGGTGCGACTCGCGTTCGACTTGCGGCTAAGCTGACGTGCACGTCATTTCCGACTTCAGTGCGCCAGTAGGCCACGGCGCAGTAGGCTTCGGTACTTGCGTCGGAGAAAACATGCAGCGTTCGACGTGTCGGATCCCTCGGCGAGTCGTACTGACGAGGTATTCTTAGTTCGGCGATGTATTTCAGGGCTTTCAGCCACTGAAAAAATGCTTCGGTGTCTTCTCGTTCTAACTCTTGATCCCAGTGCGTGCCCTTCGCCCAGACACGCTGTAGCAAGATCTTAGCGCTGATCACATACTGCGCGATGAGTCCTAGCGGGTCGTAAACAGACATAACTGTAGATAGGACTTGTCTCTTCGTTGGCGCTCGATCGCAGTTCTTGATGTCTTCTGGCACGCGTAGTAGCTTCGTGTTAAAGCTAAGCGTGTCTGTGCTAGGGTCCCACACCATGCCTAGCACCTTCTGTGATTTTTCGCCTAGCATCGTTGTAGGTTCGCTTGATCTCAGTTCGTTCGGTAGTTCTTCGATCAATTGACGATTGTTGCTAGCGAAGCCTCGCAGGTTGAATCCTCCCTCGGCGTGTGACTCGCGTACTTGCTTGACAGTTCGATGCAAGTCCTCCTCGGTCTCATAGCTAGCCACGTAGTCGTCCATGTAGTGGTTGTTCTTAATATCATAGACTGCCTCGGGGTATCTCGTTCGGTTGTCTTCGGCGTTCTTGTTGCGTACAAGATGTGCTAAACATGGGCTGCTCACGCATCCGAACAGCACTCGTGTTAACTTATAGATGTGCGGCGTGCGGTCTCGTTCGTTATTCCTCCATAGGAATAGCTGGCTGGCTTGATCTTCATGCTTCAGATGTATTCGCATGAACATATCTTGAATGTCCGCTGTCACGGCGAATGGATTCTCTCTGAAGCGCAGCAATATTCCCAGCAGGCTCTGAAGAAGGTCTGGACCGCAGAGAATGAAGTCGTTGAGACAAAACCCTTGACATTTTGCCGCAGCATCGAAGACAGCACGCATTTTTTGCTTCTGTAGGTTAACTACAGGAAAATGCGGTAGATAAAAGGTAAGATCGCTGACCGGCGGCTCGTTCAAACGTACGGCGTAACCCTTTTCGATTAAAGCTCTTATTTGCTTGCAGTAATCTTCGGCGAACTTCGGGTCGCGTCTCATTCGCGATTCAAGGTTCAATAACCGCGAATGCGCCGTAGCGTAGCTGGCCGGTAGTTTGACGTCATCTGTAGCCCACAGCTGTCCAACTTCATAATGATCTTCATGTTTCACGACGCTCGAATTGAAAAGGTCGACAGCTCGTTGATCCGCGGGCTTGACGTTGTCTTTGCTCGAAACTCCCAAAGCTTCTATCGCCCAGTGTTTCTTTAATTGTTCATCGAGTTCATCTTGTTCAACGCGACAATGCAGTACAACTTGTTCGTTCGTTCTGATTATCTTCGGCCGAAATCCGAAGAAACACCATCCCAAGCGGCAGCGTATGGCGGCGGGATCGAGTTCGCCTGCCATCCTTATTTCGTGCGGTATGCATAGCTGCCAGTGGTCGCCTCCGATGAGCATTTGCGGTACTCCCGTAGTGTAGCATTCATCGGCGAGGTCCTTGAGATGTTCGTACTTGATCATATCGGCTTTGTTTATGATCTGGCTGCGTAGTCCGATTCCGCGTACTGTTCGCAGCGTGATGTCGTAGCCTGTCCCGCCTCGCGCTGACCGTATCTTCGCCTTAACGGTAGCTGTGTTCGTTCGGTGCGCGATATCGCCTATACCGCGCACGCATAGCGGTGAAACAGGGCCAGACAATCCGATCTGTTCGGCGATGTCCTCCTCGATAAGGCTCAGTGTCGAGGCGTCGTCCAACATCGCGAAGATGTGTGCTTCTCCGCCCGGGCCGCTCACGGTGACGGGCAGTACTTTAAGTAGCACATTAGCAGGTTCGATCCCCGAGGTAACGTATATGCGAGCGGTATCTGGTTCATCCTGCTCGTTCGGTTCACGTGTTATCTCGGCCTGCGTGGCGCGCGGCGCGCGCGTGGTGGGGGCGTGGCCTGTCCTCTCTCCTATCGAGTACACCGGCGCGGTCGTAGTGAGATGTACTGCGGCTTCAGTCTGTACTTCTTGCTTATCTGCGTGTAGCAAGCGATGGTGGGGATGCGGACAGCCTGGTATGTCGCATTTCTTCGCTCGGCAGTACTGGCGCTGATGTTTGTCGTTGAGGCAGCGAAAACACACCCTGTTCAGTCGCGCCCAGTCCCATCTCGCTCCGACGGGTTGGGCAGCTAATTTGCGGCAATCTGTCGTTCCATGAGTTCCTCCGCAATATAAGCAGATTGCGCGCGGGTTCTTCGTGGTGGCGTTCGTGGTATATACCACTTTCGAGGACAACGGCTGCGACGAGCGCGACTGGGACAGAGCAGGGCGGGCAACCGGTCGGTTCGTGTTGCGCTCATACCGCGCCTGCGCTGACACGGAGTTCGATGTCGCGGTAGCAGTCCGTCGCGATGTTAGAGGGGCTCTGGCGTGCGAGTATTTCATTTCCTGCTCGCTCTCGTACATCAGGAAGTCCGACAGCTGGATTATTTCAGCTTCGTCTGAGTAGCGGTGTGCGCGGGCGTAGTCACACCATCGGCTTCGTAGATGGGGGCTCAGGCGGTCGGTGATTTCCCTTATTAGCATGGGATTATCGGCGTAGTGACGGCGGTCGATGTCCATAACTGTAGATACTATGTTTGCGATCTTGATTGCGAAGTTATTTAGGTCATGCGCTGTCGGCCCGACGGTAGGCAGCCGACGCAGGTCTTCTAGTGCTTGGTCGAGTAGTACTTCGCTCCTTCCGTACTGTTTCTTCAATATGCGCATGATGAGGTCTGGACGAGTCGCTGTAGCTAGGACGTGCTGGACGCAAGCCTTGGCTTCTCCTTTCAGCGCCACTCGCAGTCTCGCTACGTTCTCGTACTCGGTGAACTTGTATCTTGTCGCTGTCTCGTTGTATGTGTTATAAAAACTGCGCCACTCGCTGACATTACCATAGAAAGCAGGTAATTCGTATATTTCTTTCGGTGCAGGTCTCGCAGCCCTCTGCATTTTTTCAAATATCTCGAACATACTGGCGGCGATGCTCTCCTGTGTCGAGATGTGCGTTCTTGGAGTTCTCGCATCCGGACTCGGCGAACGCGAGTACTGTTGCCTCCTTCTCGCGGAGGTCTTCGGTTCGGGGGTGAACGGCCTTTCACGTTCATAGGCTCGTTCGGGTTCAGGCGAGAGGGACCTTTTCCGTTCGCGGGTCCTCTCTAGTTCGGGGCTCGGCGATCGCTCAGCAGGCCTCCTCGTTCTCGGAGTCTCGAACATCGAGCGTGGTTCAAGGTTCGGTGCTCGACGTTTCGATGCCGGCTCGCGTGTCTCGTACGCCCAATCTTCAGGCTCATAATTCCTCGTAAGCGCCTCAGGTTCCGCGGCCTCGATCCCCAGCCGCAACGCTTCGAGTTTTTTGTTCAATGCTTCCGCTTCGCTTAGAAGTCTTCTTTGTTTTCCCCGTAATTGTTGCATAAGTTCAATGCTTTTGTTCCATGGTTCTATTGTTCGGCGTGGTGCGAAGGATACTTGTCGTGTCCGATCATCCTCGCGAAGTTCCCGTTCCGTATAAGTTCGTACGGAGTCGTCGTTCGGCGCGCTCGTTGGCGCTATAGCGCTTGCGGCACGTGTGTCCAGCGCCGTGGGCGCCGGGCGACTAACTGTGCGCGCATGTTCTAGCGCTCGCTCGAGTGTAAGCGTTCCCCCGTCGGCCGGTTGCGATGTGGGCGGGGCTAATGGCTCGCTCCCCTCCATATGCCCACGTGCGTCGCCGGTCTCACTGCCGTCAGTACTGCACTCGTCCTCAGTGCGCGAGGCCCTGGCTCGTTTCATTTCGGCGGCCTCCGCTCCAGCCGCTAGAAAGCGTCTTCGTTCTTCATCGTCGTGAATCGACGACATTGATCTCGTCGTGATTCTTCTTCCCGTCATCGCTGCGGTGCTAAGGTTCCGGGTTCGTGCACGCAGTCGATGTCTCAGCTTCAGTCTGAGGGGTCCGGGAACACGATGCGGAGTTTCAGTAGATCGGTCGCTGCGTGTATCCGCTGAGTCAACCATCCGTAGTTCGGTCCGAAGTAGTTGACGTTGCTCGCAGAGGTTCGGACTGGTTCGCTATCCGACGCTCGAAGGACCAAAAATATTGAGTACAGCGTACTCAACATTTCCTGTCGATAGCTCCAGTTGGCAGAGCTCGGATACACGTGGGCCGGATCTACTGATGAGGAGGGCTGGAGCGGCAGGAGGGCTTTTTCCGATTAATAGGCAGGTTCCATTTCTTCTTTTTATTGTTCCTCTTTTGGTGGAGGTCAGCTTGACACTGCTCCATAGAAAACGCGTCGCGTATATATACATCACTGGCTGTGATTTTCAGCCAATCATAAAAACATGTCGACCAATCAAAAGGCAGCGTATTTCTGTTTCATG
Organism: Thaumatotibia leucotreta; assembly: GCA_025490895.1. Taxonomy (NCBI): domain Eukaryota; kingdom Metazoa; phylum Arthropoda; class Insecta; order Lepidoptera; family Tortricidae; genus Thaumatotibia; species Thaumatotibia leucotreta. The sequence goes on along the minus strand of JALPQI010019597.1, from coordinate 5,159 downwards.
AAATCTCAGTCTGTTCCGTTCACTAATTCTGTTGGTCCGTAAATGCTGCGCGTTGATTGGTGGACTTCACATTGGTCGATTTGTACTAGCCTACTTTCGCTAAGTTCTAATCACATTTACCTAATTTTAATTAATCCATGCCGCAATGTTTACAATCATTGTTTGTAAATAAATACTACACGTGGTTATCCAACGTTTACAACAAAAACACACGCGGAGTTGTTTACATTCTAAACAATAGGCGCTCGGATATTCTATTGTTCTCGGTCTACCTGCAATGTTTTGGGTTAAAACCTTTATTTTAAACATTGCGTTGGGTTATTGACCCAGGGGTCCATTGTATCTTTTGAATAGGTAACTGACCTATATTTAACGGGCTATACCGTTACATTTCTTACGTAAATTAAGTTCTAGCGAGGTATCGAATGGTTCATACATAGTACAAAATACGACATTTTAAATCTTATACGCTAAGTTCAGGCGATTAATATCAGCCAATAGGCGACGATCTAGGTTCGTTCATACATTTGCGTTCATGAAATTGCTTATACATTACTGATCACTTATATCTAACTTAATTACGTGAGGATCATTTATTTACATGATTTATCTTATTTCTAGGCGTTCATCGGTCGTGACGTCGTGTCGCTAACAGATATACTTGTAAAATAAAATATTATTATATTATTATTTTGTCGTACAAACAAATCAAATTGTATTATTTATGACACCGACATCACTACAATTACTTAAGGATAAGTACATAATACATAAATTATAAATAAATAAATAAATAATATATTAAATAATTACTATATTTTTCTTCTCAGCTTTTATCTTGTCTCATAAGTGTAGATAAAAACTTAATGCCAGTGTAACATTTACTAGCGTAGAGCATCACTTCACCACAGCCATTTCATCGTCCCAAATGAAAATCTTGGAAGCTCCTCAATTATTCAGTTTGGCCATTATTCTTACATACGCTGCACAAGCTTCAAAGATTTAAAATTATAATAAAAGTTCGAAATTTGCCTTAATTATCATAAATGATAACTTACGAGCGTTCAAAAATTAAAGCTGAATTCGCAAATACACGAACATTATCCCTCCTCCCATTACCAGGCGTTTCACTCCAGGATACATTACAGCTTTATGAATAAATTTCACATAAAACTCGGCATTGCACCTTTATGCGAGAGAGTGACGGCTTTATAGACCAGCTTCTGAGCACGACAGAGACAAATCAACGTCGAGTAATCCGAAAATTTCATTAAGAAGTCCGTGGATTCGATATCTCGAATATTCGGGCGTTCTTATTAAGATGAAGAGAGAAATTTCTTCCATTCCGCGGGATGGTTTTAATATAGTGCTCTCAGCAATTATGCGATATTGGGGCGGATGTTGATTAGGCTGTTTCGGCCGATTACGTGGCCTGGCGTCAACGGTTGATAAAAATGATCGGAACAATTTTTACGAGTATAGGTACCTATGTACAATTGTACATGATGAACTGTTATCGAACAACGAACTAAGTCTCAAGTATCTATAAGATACCTTGAGAGGAAATAAGTATGGTGGGCCATTTAGCCATTAAAATTTCCGTATTCAGCGAGATATTATTAAGAATAAATATTGTTCGTCATTCAATTCATACGTATTACAATACTACACGGTTAGTAATTTACAGCTTTGCGTCATTGTGGTTTTAGTAACAAAATTTAATTGTTACAAATTATTCAGTTTGTTTCTGATTTCCATTTGCTTATGTACAGAGACTATTTTTATTTTTATGGCACATTATAATAATAACATAGTTAAAATATGTAGCGGTTTCTATTATCAACAATTCTACTTAAGTATAAGTATTTAATTCCATTTTATTTTATTAAACATAGTATTATCTAATTTTATGATATTAAAATCCTACACCAATTTAAATTCATGTATCTAACGTGCGCGCTTCGATATTAAACCATTTTATTTGTAAAAGTTCATAGCTGCTTAAGATAATTTCGTTTTTGCTTTAACAACCGAGCATATACTGTTCCTCTGTTTCTGCAATGGGACTCATATAATGTAAAATACAACCAAGTAGGTATACACAGACAAACAAAGCTTATAACATTCCGTCACCTTTCAAATATAACAGAGCTCAAAGGCCTCAAAAGACAAAGTTTTCCAAAGCATTACGTCAAGTTAAGATCTGGCCATTATACTATCACGGTGCGGTGGGTTTGAGGCGAGCTGAAAATTCTTTCAGTTGCTGAAAGAATCCGTAGCCAGTCGCGTATGAATGTATAATGATCTTGCTTAGTAGAGGTGGGAAAGAGCGGGTGCTGATACAGATTAAATTACATATTTCTTTTACGAATACTACATCGGCTGCATTCTTAACCTAGCGGTAGTTGCAAGTTCTGTTTCTTTTCGTTTGATCTGTCAAAGTATATTCATAGAAAGTATACTTTGATGCCATCACCTTCCCTAAATCACCAGACATTCCAGACAAGCATCTCTTGTGCGACCAAAAAATAATCCAGTACATTATATTACAGTGCACAAATCAACTAGGGTCAAATTTTATAGTTAATTACAGCAGTAAATATCAGAAAATAATACGTTTGGCAAATCTAAATTCCTAATGGCGAAACATCAAAACATCTGTTGATACAGAAAATTGGATATAATATTATATCATACAAATAAGGGAAATTTGTAGTACTCTATTAAACGACAATTCTAGTTTCTCTCTTGCCGATGAACATTAATTACATATGTCGGCAGCGGAAATTAACGCGAAATTTGCTTATCGCATGCCAAACCCACGCAATACCGTGTATTCCGATGAATATTCAATGCAGCTATAATAATAGTAGCAGCAAATGTTTTACGCGTGAGTGACGGACGTGTCCCATCACTAGCAAATACCGTCGAAAGCGGTTTGGTGCATCTCTGAGAGCCGCGAAAAGCGTCTTCAACGAGCTTAGCCGCAATCGCGCCAACTTAACAGTTAGTTATGAATTGCCATGCGGAATAGCCGCAAATATTAATATTACGCGTAATTTAGTACACTTACACATGTTTATCAATTCTATTTTTAAAAAAGTTCAGTGTGAAACAATGTACAGTCGAAGACAAAATAAGGGGTATACAAAAACGTTCAAAAATATGTCCCAGTGCACTCTAATTCTGTGTAATAAGAACGTCGTAACATATTTATGAACGGATTCTTTCGATACTTATTTTTGCACTTGACTGTACCTCAAAATGAATCGTTGATTAGCGCTTGACAATTGTCATTGATGACAATCCGCAGCCAATCACAGCGTTTGACAATTAAGCAGGACACGCGTTACATTGATCGTTCGACGGAAATAAAATGAATGTTATAGTTAATTTTAATATTTGTTTACTCTTAATACTTGAAAAAGATTGCCAGTAATGCGTTTTATTACCCATTTTTAAAACCTGGTTCATGGAACACACTGTATGGATGATTACCGGAATCTAAAAGGAATCCGATGAATTTATGGGAAGGTACGTAATTTAAACTAAACTATTCGAATTATAAAACAAAATGCCGTGTCGTGGCATGTCAAAAATTGCCCTAAAGGGGTTGGAGACGTGCTTAGATTAATTTATGCCACCCATAAACTGGCATAATTACCGCGACCCACTGACTACTGATGGAACTGATAACGCTGACTAACCACGTTATCCCTCCTTGTCAACGAAAGGCTATGTTTAAATCGCTCATAGTTTACCTTATATTTTAGTTTTAGTTATATTTAAGGTACCTACTCTCCCGCTGGCGAAGGACAAGTATTGTTGAATTTTGATGTGAGCATTCACGTCTTATTTATTTATTTATTTAATCTTTATTGCACAAAAAGAAAAATACAATTGTACAAAAGGCGGACTTAATGCTACAAGGCATTCTCTACCAGTCAACCTTGGGGCAAATTAGAAAATATGTAGGCGGTGCGATAAATGCAGAGTTAAAGTTACAAAAAAGGGTAAATAGTATAACTTAACTGATAATTTAATATTAAATAAAAAAAAAACACAATATAAAGTAAAATATACACATATGGAAATATAATATATATACCTACATAAATTACATACATATACATAACATTCAAAACAACAATTTCTTACATTTGGTGATACAGATTTTTTTCTAGTTAAAATTCGGAGTGATTGCTAGTTTACCTAAGTTCTTGTAAGATCAAAATGTGAAATTAAGTATATACTCTTATTTGTTAAATAAATTGATAATAAGACTTTAGGTAGGTTCACCTATCTACTCCGAGACGTAACTAATAATAATGTTGTAATTGTTGTACCTACTCATAAAATTTATAGCCTTGAAGGGCTCTGAAAATGTAAGTGTTAAAATAATTTTTGGTATTTTAACAAATGTATTTATTAAATTTTGCTTGCATGAACTGTATCTAGCCTTTCTACAACTATAATTTGAAAGATATACATATATAATATTTTCTTCGGTTACCGCGAGGATTACACATGAAATAAAATTATGAAAACTGATAAACTCGCGTATATTAATTGAATTTAAGTACAGAGTCACTGTCAGACCACGAACCCTGTAAAGTGTTCGAAACGTCGGGATAAATTTATATTTAATTAATTTACACGAGTTTTCTTAGTTTTATTTCAAATAAACATATAGTTTAGTATGGACACTGCCTTATCCAGTTAAAACGACAACATTAACTAAGAAGGACAATAGGTTGGTTAGTGTAATTGATGACACGTGGGACCGGCAATCCTGAGGCTGTGGTTTCGAATCCCATATCAACCACAGTGGGTAAAGTTAGTTTTTCAGTTTACTGGGTTCTATTTCCAATTTATTAGATATGAGATCCCATCAAACTCTGCGTATGAATTATTTTTAATCTGTTTTGTTATTATCTTAAGCACCTATTCAAAGCACCCTGTGTCTATTCCTATTCAAAGAAATAGATAACCTTCGACATGAATAGCGAACTTTAGTTTGAAATTTAATCTTATTGAACCAACATCAACTTCAAAGAAGGTAAGGTTACCCTTATTGGTATATTAGCAAGTGTAGCAACTACACAACAGAACAACAGCTGTGTCTTCACATTTACCTACGCGAAGATGAAATTACCCAC
>JALPQI010019596.1:0-27732 GCA_025490895.1 Thaumatotibia leucotreta | reverse complement strand
GGGGTATCAAACTTTTATGGATTGGAAAACTGGGAAAGCAAATTAGGTACCAACGTCATTTATGGAAGGCGTATTTCTGACATATTTTGATGAAAAATCTAAGAAATATCAACCGTCATCACCTCGTTGCATATATTCCATGCTTAAAACCACACTGCAACTAAACCATATAACTTGAAAAAAGTTTGCGAACTTATCATCAAGTGGCCATGTTCCGAAGAAATCGGAAGTTTTGACATCGCAGAACATACATTTTTTTTGTTTCTTATTTGTTCTTTCTGTTATTAAATACTGAGATTATGTATACCGTAGTTTTTTTTCCTCGCATTCTAAGTGAAAAGTAGAGTGTTTAATTCGGGACTAAACAGCCATAATGACACTCGAACTACATCCACCCTCGCTGCGCTCGGGTGGATAAATATCTCGTGTCATAATGGCCTGTTTTAGTCCCTCGTTGAACAATCTACTATTTACTGACAATGGTTTAGGATAATGTAATGGTAAGTGTTGATTCAATAATGAATGGATTTAGCAGTAGGAATCCAATGGAAATATGGAAATGTAACTCATTTTGAATACAAGATTTGTTTACATTGTTTGTAACTTCTATTAACAGCTACTGTAAAGTAAACGCACTTACTTACAAAACACACTCTACCTACTAACCTTAATGTTATACATAGGTATTCATGTGTATTTATACCTACTGTTATTACAATATTTTATAATGACTCTACTATTTTTTTTTTTAATTATAGGTAAGGTACTGTTACATAGTAAACAATGATAGAAATAGTATGTACGTAGGTACTGAAAGGTCCACTACACACTTACGATTTGCGAGTTGAAAGCGAAGCGAGTTTGCCGCGAGCGTGTACCTAGTGAGCTTGTCGCATCATGAGTCATATTTTTCACTTGAGTACGCAGCGAAATGGGTACACACACACTCGCGGCAAAATCGTGCTCCCAAATCCATAGCCTATGCGGTTGGTAAAGGACGTACAGTCAACGAAAAATATGGTCTACCACTTTTCGACTTTATTACCTCGAAATAGAGTCGAGAAGTGGTAGACATGACTTTGGCAGCAAATAAATCGTTTACCAAACTTGAGCATTACCTAAGATATAAGTAATGAACTACATATAATTTTGCTGATTATATTTTAATGTAAAATTATGTTATTTACAGAATATTTATTTAGGAATAGTCGTTGAGGTATATTCTATCAAGGGAATATATCTCATCATGTCTACATCAAAAATCCTTAAACTATCATCACCATGTGTTGATGTGGCTGTGAGTTAATTCACATTACTACTAAACCCCATATCTAGGACATCTAGACTTATCATAACTTAAACGATTATAATAACATATTATCATTCAACAGGTACTATTATGTTACTTTCTGGCACCTGAGAGCATAATGATATTTCTTTTACTCTTACAAGTGTAAAGGAGATAGTCCTATAGCCTCCGTAATCAGAATGCACAGCTAAGTTGCCAATTGTTAAATGCTCAGTAGTATATTTGTTTTGTCAAAAAATAAGTGTGTTTCCATTGTCTGTGATGTTTTTAGACTCAGAACAGGTGTTTTTTTTTAATTTCAGAAGGTTCGATTTTTTCCTTACGCACCTACCTACTATGTGCTAGGCACTATAACTACTTAGAACTACTTTTGAAACATTAACTTATTGAAAAAATGCCCATGGGGCTTATTCTGCTTCCCAAAACCTCATTGGCAGCAGGAATGCACTTTTTCGTCCAACCCGTATATTTAGCCATAGTTACAAAACACAATATGCCATCTAAGTATTTAGCAAATATAGTACCTAGTTCTGAATTTCGAACACATTTTTGGAATGTCCATATACTGATGCAAAGCCCATGAACCGAATATTGATCTATGAGCCTTCCAGCAGGCCTTCGTCGCAGCTCCTCCGCTTGCCGAGCTGGTGGCAGAGCTGAGGGGATCCCACGATGTCGCCGAGGAACACGCTTAGCAGGTAGAAGTCCTTCGCCTGGTCTGACGACCGCTTGTAGTGGCTGCGGAGAGGGTAAAGATAAAATTAGTTTTATTTTACATAATAAAGGTCAGACTTTGACTATAGGCTATTAGAATAATTCCAGACACTCTCCCCCTATATTTACAAGTTATTCACACGTCAATATTGTCGTGGATAAATTAAATGGTGTAACTGTCAGCGTCAGTCCGAATGAAACACACTCATTCAAATCGGTGGATAGCAAGATCACAATACATTGTTTAGCGATAGGTAATCCATAATATTCTATAGTTATGTACATCCATGGACTTGAGAATAAATATTATTAGTAATGTGTAGTGCATAGATTGAAAATGCAAAACATAAATTGCTCTGAAAAAATGTTATGATTAGGTAACTTAAGATTTTTAAAGTATCGTCCAGCGGTTTACGTAGTGTTTTGTGTGATACAAACTGTGATTAGGAAAGAACCGAAGAAAAGTTTAATGTATCTATGCAATGCCTTAGTTATCTTTATAAGTTAATGAAAAAAAAAATCGATACAAATTCGCTTAATTTCAGTATTCGTTTCCATTCTACGAAAAGAGTACAAATGGTATTACCAATATAAACGATACGCTAACCAACGCTGCAACGCTATTACAATAACTTATTAATAATCCCAATCATTAATGCAGTACTGTTGTAGGCTAACTGCAATAATCAACCCGACAGTCCTCGTGCAAGTAATTAATTTATATTTTCATGGTTTCATTTGAAACATAGAATTACCAGGCACGTGTTTGAGATTGCTCACATTTCTACTAAAACTCGTATCCCGTCGGCGGCTGCAAATGTTCTAATATGAGAAAATGGGGTGAAATAATCGTTTCAGGGTGGAGACACATCACGCAAAATCCTTTTACATAAGTGGGAATCCGGGAAGGAAAACATTGGTAGATAAACGAGTTTGTATAAGCCAAAACACATTCCAGACACAAACAATATTTTGCGAAGACTTTTTGTTGTTCTTTTTGTTCGTGAAAGAAAAAATATATAATTCACAATGAGTACAATAACCGATTATTTAAAATATATTATGCGTAGGTGTCAGGTGCATTTGCATTAAACTGAGGAAATTAATTGATGTTTTGAAAAATGTATTGATGTAACTATTTTTATATTAGGGTTGAAAAAGTATAACATTCACATCATATTCGGTAGAACTCAACTAGATATCACTTTTCGTAAAAGCGTAGGTCTTGTACAATGTAAACTTAGATCACTACTAGAATTAAAAACTAGAACTTAGCACAAATGTGCAACGTCTGGTATTGTACAAACCTCGAGATAAACAAATAGTTTAGCGGACGAGTTATCCAAGAGTGAACCAAGTGGCTCTTAGTTAGAGTCGATTGTGCGAGGCTATGAACAGTGAAAGTGGCTGGCGGATTATTGCATAAGACTCGCCGCAAATGCAGTTCAACTAGCCGTGCAACACTGATGGTTTGCTCATCTCATGTAAGAATGCAACGCTGAACTGGGTATGTAGGAACATATAAGTAGGTCAAACATATAGACAGCGTTATAGCCTTTTACATCGTTTCTTTAATATAGGTTTAGAAAATAAGAACGTTTAAATTTAAAACAATGACATATGACGTTATAATATGCTAGGTAATTCTCTAGGTAGTCCTTCAATAGCATACGCATTGCAGAGAAAAATAAAAATATGCTAGCCACGACATGTTGCCGACTTGCAAAGTCAGGAAAAACCTACCTGTTGCAGGGACAGGTCTATAATAAACTAGTACCCGACAGTTTAAAAACCATCACAGATGACATAGAATTTATAAAAAAATAAGAAAATGGCTTACAGATGAAACTGAAGCATTTTATGACATGCATGAATATGATAATTATAATTTATTTTAATGTTAATTTAATCTAATCTAATTTAATGTAAATTTTTTTATCATTTTTTAATTTTTAAATAATATGAATATTATTCATGTTGAATTGATTATTTTAATATAAACCGTAAATTTATTAATTGACATCCTAATGTTATTTTATAATTTTTTACATGTAAAATTTTGAATTTTATGAATATGAATATAATCAACTGAGCCACATCGACGCTTATCATCAACAACGCCGCATCTCAAGAAGCTACTTTGTCCTAATTTGAATTCTAACAATCAAGCACTATAATTCAAATTACAAGCACGTATTATTTTTGATTGCAGCGTCGTTGTTCATGAGCTGTCACATTATTAAATAATTATAAAATACAAATTAGTTAACGCCCGAAGGTCCCGGACTAGAACGTAAACTGTAATATTTTTATTTAGTTCATCGATTCCTGTAAATTAAACGAGCATGATTAATGTGTTCGTCATAACTTGCTCTTTCGATTTCATAAGATTGTAATTGAAGGGCTACCTTAAATCATTAATGATTAATTCATTACCACTAGCTATAAGTACATTAAATCATCGTATTGTGAAATGTTTTCAATGTACAGTGAAATAGCCTAAATGAACAAACACAGTTCGTTGCGGTACGCCTGGTCGGGAGCCATTGATTTACGTAGTGCAAGCGTTCAATGCTATGGGTTCAGCGTTTGTACTCCTACAATTTAAAAAAAACGACTAAGAGCATGTCGGGCCATGCTCACTGTAGGGTTTCGTAGTTATTCAGTAATTATGTCCAAAATAGTTTTATTTTAAAGTATTCTATACTTAAGCCCACCATTCCTGATTCTTCAAATCTTTTGGACCCATGTGATCAAAACTTAGAGGGGGACAAAGTTTTTTATTCTGGACATGGCGAAACTAATACGGGTCCTTGTTTACTACAGAACCCTAATAAAGTACATAGATACCGAAAAAAATCATGTGTTATTATGTATTATGAGGAAAATACAATCAACGATATTAAGATTAGGGGATTTCTTCCATTAGATGTGCGTCAGTATAATTTTACCTGTATTTCGATCACTTGCAAAATTAACATTCCTTAGCGCTAAGTTGACAAAGTTTTTAGGGGATTTTCCAAGTCCATAATTAGCAATAGAACTCGGTCTTTCTGTACAAACATTAATAACCGGTAAATCTGCGAATCAGGAAGTTTCCTAATTAAGAGTTTCTTTTCGCGAGTCAGGCAAGAATCCACTCAAACCTTGGCAGATTTCACAACTACCGCAGCCCTGTAATCGTTCATAGTATTTAGCATGACTGCTAGTGCACATGTCATGGTCGTACGATTGTATTTAGGTGACCATAAGAAACAAGGACACCTATTATAATTTTTTCTTAGGCAAACGTGCCATATTAAGAGTTGTACAGTTAAAAATATAGGTGCACAAAAGTTGGTCTGTAATGTGGCCCAATATTATTAATCTGATAATTTGTTTCTTTGATACATATTTTTGTACTTGACTGTACTTGGTTGCGACTAAGTTTTGCTAGAAAATTCAAAACTGGTTTTCTTTTTTGAGATTTAATTTACCTATAAATAAGTACTGCCCGTCCACGAAACCCTAAGTGTACTTAGCTAATTTCATTCAAACGAACATCTTGTAAAAGTGACATAGGTATGTGGAGGAACATTGCATATGGCTTAAGCAAACTATAATCATAATGATTTAATATGTTATAGTTTATAGTTACATTCGTTTATTATGTTTTTTTGGGCAGATCGCAAAAATGAAAACAGCTTTAATGAAAACAAAACTTAACTTTAATAAATGTGTTACGTAGTGGGTAACTTTACTAATTTGTTTGACTAGCTTTCGTTACATAATAGCAACGATCCTGATTTTTTTTATTTAGCCCTATACAGTGTGTAAATCTAATATGGGCGATCAATTAAACCAGGCATGGGATTCACTAGTGTAATCATGGATTATAAGGTTTTTTTAAAGTTACTCTTAATTTAGACCCCACAGAATTTTTTTAAGATTATCGGAGCAGCAATGTAGGTACGAACATTTGTTATTGTTGATTTGGTAGTTATGTCATCTGCTTTTGAAATTAGCTGTCAACGAGTGCTTAACTCGCGTATGTTGCTTTACATTGCGCGCCGAATTATTTGTATAGAAAATTTTGTTGCTCTGATTTTAAGTAAAAGTTATTTGAATGTACTTATTATGTCGTAAACTAATACCCCTTAAGAGCTTCGCCCGTATTAGACTTACACCCTGTATATACAATATTTTAGCAATTGATTCAACGCGAGTTGAAAATTTCAGTGTTTATTTTAGTAGGTATCTTGATAGATAACGATGACAAAGGGCATACATAATTATTATGAAACATCATTGTGCAATGTAGTGAAACCCATTTCGCCGTATGCCATCCATGGCCTTAGGCAAAATCGATATTAATTAACAGGCAATACTTGCTATATAATATACCATCCTAAGGGTAAATACCCCAATATTGGAGAATTAGTTCATATTCATCGAAATAGCTAACTATATAGGGACTTATTTGTGAGCCTTCTTAATAAAATGTCCCACTTTGTCCTTTACCATGGTAAGGCATGGTATGCATACCTAAGGATGCGTAGAATTTAAACATACGTTAATTTACGCAACGAAGTAAGGCACTATTATAAAACTGTTTATCTTCATCCACTATTCAGTAATATAACCAATTTTATGACTAGTTTCATAAGACAATTAATTACTCGTACAAAAAAAAGTGTGAACGAAATCTATTTACAAAGGAAACCATCTCTCACATTCAGCTACTTTTAACAGTGCGTAAGTTTTGTCATTTATGTCATTCCCCTCCGTGTTACACACCGGAGGACCAAAGACTTTAAATATGTAGGTATATAAGTAGTAAAGTTATTATTGTTACCACTCTATTCATCATCATCATCATCATCATCATCAGCCTATGTTAGTCCACTGCTGGACGTAGGCCTCTCCTATTAACTATGCGTATAGACGCATGAGGAGGTAAACACCCATAATCGCCACGCTGGGCAAGCGGATTGGCGATCGAAGTAATGTGTCCACTAGGATGACGCTGCGCAGCTGCCCATCATAAATCTTGTAGAATGGTCAGTGACACTTCAATCCCTTGGTCGACTCTTACGACACCCGCAGGAGGAGTTGGGGTGGTGACAAATGTATTGTTACTTACACCACACGGCGTCTAGGCGACTCTATTGACATTACGATATTATCAGCTTTTGAAAAAAACTACCGAAAAAGCGTTTCAGACGAGTGTGTTCAATTACATTGCGGTTGTAACAATTTTATATGAACACATACGCTGTACAGGCGGCTCAGTGTAATTGTTACATAACTAAGGTCACTAATTACATTTTCCGAGTGCGTAGCGTTGCAGGGAAACGTCTCAGCGAGTGCGTGGCTTGCGATGACCCGCCGTTGCGTGGCGTTACGTCGGCGGCCTACTTGTGATAGGGTTGTCGACATTTGCAATCTGGCTTGTTTTTCTAGAATTTTCCATCGTCGATTGAGCAAAAGTCTCTAAGTAACAAATAGATACTTGAAACAAAGCTGGACTCCGTTTTGATACAATAGTGACACACGAGGTTGCAATAATGACAGTTTTAACAGTAAGTTTTGCTTGTCAGCCGGCGATCTTATACTTCGATTTTTTGCATTAGAAATAACATAGCGATTTCAACATGTGTTTTTTGAATAATACTTCGGAAAACACACAGCAAATCATAATGTCTGTTCCTATTTATGATTATATATTAAAAACTACGTAGGTGACGGACTTATCAACGATTTTTAATAGATAAACTTCAATTTCAATTCAAGAGGAAGGTTTTAGTATCAGTATTGTGCCCGTACAAAGCCGGGACGAGTCACTAATTAATGATATACATTGTGTTTTGAAAATTAATATAAAGTGGTATATACAGTGTGGTTAGTGAGTAACCCGACAAACTTGAAAGGTGTATTCCTGACCACATTTTGAGACTATTGTATTTTACATATTGTTTTCTAAAATATGTAAAATACTGAATATATCCTTTTGAGACTATAATGCCATATGAACTTTTACTTAGTTTAAGAAATAATGACATGTTTTTCAAAAAACTATTTTCATCATAAGTCATTGATAAATGCCTGCACGATTAAAATTCTTACACTAATAGTTTTCATCTTGACATAGTAGACTAAAAAAATTAAATCATTGAAAAAAAATATATTTCCCTACAATTTATTACTGGTCATGTATAAAAAAAAAACACAAAAAAGAATTAAAAAAATATATATTTTTGTCCGAAAATGACATATGTCTCTTAATATTTTTTAATTCTTTTGACGTCAAAAACGCATTGGTAAAGTCTGTCGGTATCTGACCCTGTAGAATAATGTAATCAATATTTTTGAATAGTCACTTTAGGATTTATTTACCGTATTTCTAACGCCAGTATAAACAACTATTATGACATGATTTTGTGTTAATGGAACTTCTACAGAGTGTTCTACAGGTTCAAGGTTTTCAATGGCTCGTGTAACACGTTGTACAAAGAAGGTAAAAGAAAAAATCCTTGAGAATATTGCCAGATGGTAGTGTCTTTTGTACGGTTCATAAAATTGAGACGAGAATATAGATACCTATATTTTATGTAGACTTATACAATAAAAGCGCACAACGGGAATAATTCGAGGAATATCTTCTATGCCATAGGTAAAACATTTAATCTTACAATTTCCATCATAACAAACCTACATTTTCCTCATTCTCATTACAGCACTTCTTTCTTAAAATGACAGCGATCGCCAACCCTACAGTCGAGTTCACTGGACACACTTTGCTGCATTCTTCGACGGCAATTTAGCCAGTCGCTGGCCTGGATACACAGTTCGGACATGGCATTGAACCGCCCAATTTGCATGAAGTGTGGTAATTTTGATAGCATGGTGCATAAACCAGCTGGGTCAAGGACGAACGCTTTGGGGAAATTGTATGGGCTTAACCCATGAAGTTAATGTTTTGTTGGAGTGATTAAGCGCTTCGATACTTGACGTTAATATTGTGAATTGAATTTAATTGTGTCTGAAGTATTTAATGGTAAAAACAAATTAATAGGTTATTAGCGTTATTAATTACACGAAGATACAATAATCATATTACTCCTTGCAAAGAATCTAGTGTCCCCAAATAATAAAAGGAAAGGTCAAAGGTGAGCAGTCTAGAATACCTCACTAATTATATGTAGGGGACAACGACAAGGTGTGACTGTTATTACGACTTATGAGGCAACGGTACTTTTAACGATGACTAAAAGGTAAGAGAATACACATTAAAATATGTTGAAATTCTCAACAAATACTAGTGGGACTCTTGACTCTTATACGGCCTGTTTCATAACATAATTCCTAATAAATATATCCGTCCAAGCGACGACCTGGTAAAGGTTGCGGGTGTCCAATGGATGCGGACAGCTCACAACCGATCTTTGTGGAACTCTCTGGGGGAGGCCTATGTCCAGCAGTGGACGTCAATTGGCTGATGATGATGATGGTGATGATGATATCCGTCAGGCTTTTGTAGTTACACTAAGGGCCTGTTGGACCATCCCCGAATAAAATAAAATAATAAATCTTAAATCTATTAATTAAAATGAAATATAATAAATATTCAACAAATTAAATTAAATATATTTAATATTTAATTAATCAAGTAAAATAAAATAAAGTAATAAGTTAAAAAAAAAGACAGCTATTATAATTATATTATTTATTACATATATTATTTATCTGAATGGTGTACCTATTTTATTTGGGAATGATGCAAAAAGGTCTTGGTGTAACTACAATTTTGCCTCCACGCCCGTATGTCTATATTCTCACCGTGTCTAGAAAGTAACCTATAACTAATAATTCATAAATGTCTCCTAACTTAACAAGCCGCTAAGTATTGTTTGTCTTTTTCGGTCTTACCAATATGTGTGCAAGAGCGAAAGGGTCAAACAATACTAAGCGGCTTGCTAAGTTAGAAGACGTCTGTGAATAAGAGAGTATACTCGTAGTTGCTGATTTGTAAGAATGAACATTTGACAGTTTAGAAATGAGCCTTATACGCCGTGTTGTTATTGATTTCCGTTAAATTAAAGAGAAACTTATTCAGGTCAAAAATAATCAATTTCTCTAAGAAACTAGTGTCTTTACTCTTACTGTTATTGAGCTATTAAAAAAGACTGTTCAGTCAGTTTAATGACTGAACAAGTGTACCTTGGTTACATCCTAATAATGTTACTTATTTTGACGTGTGCCGTCAGTCACCTGAGATCTTCTTATTCTTAAGGTTCTCTCACAGTTGCCATTACTATTATTAAGTATATATGAAAACGAAAAAAACGTTTTTTTACGAAATTAACAAAAGCCGATATACCAGGCAACTTTTATTAATGTACCAAGTAACCTGTCCAATTTAATGGAAATCAATAAAAACACGGTGCATATAATTACGACGTTGAATATCGGAAAAATGGTGAGCCTGACCCTCATATTTATAAGCATTAAATCTATAACTCTCAAAAGTTCATTCTTAAATATCGGCGACTATAAGTATAAGGGCTGATTTTTCAATCCTCAAATAAACCTATCCATTAGTTAAAAATATCACCATCCTTTTCTAAAATCATCAGTCAAAAAAGGAGAGGGCTAACATTTATTTGACAGGTACTGTTAACTGGGGATTGAAAAATCAGTCCTAAGTTAAGTAAACAGAATGTCACCTGAAGACGTCCGGCCAATCCATCTGCGGCTTGGGATCGCGCTGCGCCCGCGCCGCGTAGTGCGCGCACACGCGCTCGAACACGCACGCACGCGCACCGAATTCGCCCACGATGTATTTCTCCACTTCGACGGCGTCGAACGGGTCTGCGTCGTAGGCCAGCTGCCGCCGGTTGCGAGAGCGGTATGTGGCTGGAATGGTGAAAATTGAGTAAGATAGATTTCTATCGTTCACTCGTCTTCTACGAACAAATAAAACATGGAAGCCGCACGCCATACTAAATTGCCTTTCAAAAATGGTCTTGAATTTTAGTTGACAAGTGTCACCACCTCTTAAACGACATCACGATAATAAACAATATCAACCAATAAAAACATAAGCCGCCATTTATAAATAGCTGCGATTGGTCCGTCAAAGTTTTGATTGGCTATATTCAGTAAACATTAGTCAAAGATGTTGCGCCGAAAGGGTCCCCTTTAATATGCCTAATATTAATAGTCCTAATATGAATTGGCATAACGGATTTGGCATAAATAATTAAGCATAATATTGAATAGGCAAAATAATAAAATTCCATAATGCTTAATACGCATATTACTGATTATGCATAATTGAAATATGCATAACATTATTAAATATAACTTTATTCATCCTAATATGGATTAGCATAAACTTAGAAATCAAGCGAATGAGGCAGATCAGGGTAAAACCAAGACAGTAAGGTTAAGTTCAAAAGATTAGTAAGCAGGAGCGAAGTTAAAGCCTAGCTTTCGTCGATATCTCCTACACATTCTAATGAACACGTCAACTACAATCAATTGAATAAAACATTAGGTATTTAATAATCAATTTTATTAGTAAAGAAATCACATCTTGGTAGGCGCATGAGGCGCACGTACAGAGTGCGTACCTATTTAATACGGGCGTATATTTTAATGATGCTTAAAATAGGATCTGGGGAACCTATTTACCTATACCATAATTTCTACGATCGAAAGTCTAAACTAGTTTTAAATTGGAAGTAATATACACCGTGGTCTCTAATAACCCGAAAGAGTTTAACCACGCATTTTTGATCTAAAAACAAACAAAAAATACTTAATAACATTTGTAATATTTGGCAAAAAAAATTTTTTTTTTTTTCAATTTTTATTACATTTTTGAATGTATTTCAACATAAAAAGTAAAAGTTATTCACAAAACTAGCACTTACAATGAGTGTTATTTTTTTTTTACAAAAACCTCATTTATAAAAGGTTTTATTTCTCACTTTTTGACATCTAACGTATGCGGAATGAAATCTGCACAAAGTTTAATATTACATTAAATAAATGATATCATTATTATTTTCTTGAACATGTACGTTTTTTAATATCGATTTTAACAAGTATTCATGCAAGATAAAAACTACTTGAATCCAAAGTGTATAACTTTAGTTTTATGATAGGTACTTTATCCATTGATGTCGAAAAAACAAATGTTAGCATTTTTCTTGCCTCTAATTTTATCTTCTGTAGGAAAACTTTTTAAATAAAAATCCTTTGCTCATTATATTTCATATTCTTGTTAATTGGTCTATTGATACTTACTTGTTATGCTAAAAATATTTAATTGAAATTAGCTATAAGTCGTTCACCGTGACATCCGTTACTGAAAAAGCAGTGTTTTTTACACTTTTTGATCAAATGGCGAAGTCATATTTTCAAAGTTGTTTATTTTTATTTTCCGTGTTGATAGGCTTGCTCTTTGTTTATGTTTCGTAATGCCCATGGTTTGAGGATGTTTTTCATCAATTTTGTTGTCATATTTAGAAGTATTTCTGAGCTCCCTGTTCGATTTTGTGATTCGGGTTAACGTAATTTCCTTTATTCGAGCTCTTTCTGAAAAGTGGCTGTAGCCAAATTGTTACATTACACTAGGGTTTCTAATATCATTTATTGGAAACGAAAAGAATGCGAGATTTTTATAAAACAGTGTTTCAAATCTTGCCTTCTTCTAAAAAATCAGAATCATCGTCGATTTTGGCCTTAGCAAATGTGTCTTGTGGAAAATACATGCAGTTGTGCGACATTGTTCTACTCAATTGGCCATAATTTCTATAGAAAGATGCCAAACCCGACAAAACTATCCAATTTAATTAACAATTGTATACAAATTAATTTAGCATTGAGACACAAATTAAATTTAATTTTTTTATTTTGTTTTTACTTGTTCAAAATTTGTGCAAATTTCACTCCGCATACGTTATTAATGAGGTTAGTAAGACTATTCTCCGTAATGGCACCAACGCCGTTAAAAAGACCTTTTGTACCGAGTTACAATTAGAAAATGTTTTTTCTTAATTGGTAATAACTCTGAAACTAGGCGATATCCAGAAAAGTTTATTACAGTTTCTAAGTGTGGAACACACTGTTAAAATCTTTCGGGTTATTAGAGACCACGGTGTATAGTACCTATATAACAATATTATTAATATGTACTAATCGACAGTAACTTGGCAAAAATATTAGGTATATTATATAGTATCGGTTTCGCTACGCAATCTATGATCGCTCATTATTATTTTATCTATTATATTTTATACCTTTCATTAGTTATACCAATTAGTATTATGCTCATTCTAATTATTCCAAATCATCGTTATGATAGTTTACGTTATACGTAAATACATTATGCGTAATCGTTTATGCGAAATTATGCTTATGCCACTTAAATAGTATGCTTAACAACGCTATGCCAATTTGAAGTATGCGTAATAAATTATGCGAATTAATATAGACTCGCGCCGAAATATGCGCGGTGTTAATAAAAAGCGCTGTGTCCTGCCCATCTTGGCACAATTGAACAATTGTGTTTGGGGGCATTTTTGAGCCGGCGTTAGACGTCCATGTTATATATGGTCGCAGCTCGTCTTTGATAAACTTGTATTGGTGTGATTTCAATCTGTGACAGACTAGACATTGCTACATTTTTCTAGCTAATTTACGATTCTAAAGTGCTTATTGTTAACATGGTGTGCGTTAGGAACATGGTATTATAGTTTCTAACCATGTTATTATTACAACAAAATAAATGTGGCAAAAAATATGAATAATGCCTGTAATAGATATTATAATATCTGACTTTTTTCGACTAAACCTGTGCTTCCCGTATTCAAACCCTTAATTTTATTTATACTCTCACTCTACTTTCTACGTGTAGGTACTAGGGCTCGCGGTCGTGTCCGGGTTTCGTGTCAACGTTTCTCATACCCATGTTCGTGTTACATTACACGGGTATTTAAAGTCCGTGTAAATAATATCCGTCTGCACGGGTGCACGGGTACACGGCACACGGGTATTATTTACACGGACTTTTATTACCCGCGGGTTCGGGGACGTCCTACACGAGAAGCGTACGAATGGGTCGTGAGACTTAAGAGCTATAGTACAAATGGATAGATAAGCGGAAGGCTAATTGTGTCAAATAGACCTTATTGCGTAAACGTGTAAACGGTATCCGTGTATTAGACACGGACACGGGTACCCGGCGGGTTCGTGTAATTCGGGTTCTTAGTACCGTCGGGCTTACGAACACGGGTATCCGGTTTGGTGGTTTACACGTGTACCGTGAGCCCTAGTAGGTACCTACCTAGGTATAGTCGACGTCAAAGATATCGTTACGGTTTAGGTGCCAAAAATAGGTATATTTACACAGCTTTATTGCCTTTACATTATGTCGTGTAAATATATTTTTGACACCTAAACTGTAACGATATCTTTGACGATGACTCGTAAAGGATAGTGCAATAACGTAACTAACGAATTCAATTAGGCTCAATTTGAGTGACAATTGATTGATATTTGAACTCTATCTGTTTTGGTAGTTACGCTACGCGGTATTGCACTATCTCCGACGATATTATTTTTTGACTTTTTGTAGGTACCCGCAAGCGCGAGACGGCTGCTAAATTAAATAATATCGTCTATATTCTATACGAATATATGTACTAAAAAGTAATATTGAGACATAACTTTTGTTAGTTCGATCTATCACATGATCGACCCTATGCTTGCAGAAGCGCGAGCGCTTGATAGGCCATAGGAATAATAGTTAAGTCTTGGCATGGCCAACGTATTGGGAAAGTGCATTAGCAAAAGCTGTACACTACAACGAGGACAAACTGCCAATAACACTGCCAATAGTAGGTACATACCAACTAGAGTACGGAGACAGTTAAATTGTTTTCAAAGCATTCAACAAAATTAATCCCCAGAACACAACAAACAAGCGTCGTAAAAAATACTCAGAAAAGTAGGTGAACACAATCTACTAACATTTTAAAAGGCAATTTCGCCGACAGGTAAACTAAGCCGAAACGACCTCAGCTTATCAAAATGGTTTTCTGCCTTGTTGAGTCTCACGGGTGAAGTAATTAAAACTTCCCGACTTCTCGTTATAAGACTGCTAAGTCTACTTAAGTTCCATCGAAATAGGTAAGTTTGTGAAACATTAATTGTTATTACTCACAATTTAAAGTTCAACTATGACAGTTTAAATCTTTGTTACTTAGAGGCTTCATTTTCTGTCTGTCTGTAATTGATCGTACCTACCTACAAGCTGACCTACAAGCGTCTTTAGGTACCTTATCTCATTCCCGTCATTAACGGTACTATCAAAAAGGCACTAAGAGATTTACAAGATTTTGAAAAACGACTAAACATTAACGATTTTAGTCCTTTTTAAATATGGGTAGGTACCAATATGTGTTAATATTACCTACCTACTATAAGTAACTGCACAACCATAAAAAAAAAGTTGCCAATAAATGACACGTCATATTGGCTAGGGAGGGGTCCTGAAAATATCCCCAAATATCATCATGAGGGAAGAAGGGGTCCAAAATAGGCCAAAATCGTATGACGTGATTAATGGACATGCCCTTATATGACTACTTATACTTATACTTTGACAGCCTCCGTAGCCTAGTTGGTTGGTAGTGACCCTGCCTACGAAGCTGGAGGTTCCGGGTTCGAATCCCGGCGAGGGCATTCTTTGTGTATTTATTTATCACAAATGTTTGTTCCTTGGTCATGGCTGTCTATATATGTATTTAAGTATCTATATGTATCTATCTATTATATATATCGTCGCCTGGTACCCACATCACAAGCCTTAATTGAGCTTACCGTGGGACTAGGTCGATTTGTGTAAGATGTCCCAAGATATTTATTTATTTTATTTATTTTTATATCTTACTTATCAACTAAAAATATTTCCTACCACTTTCGGCTATTCTGTGTGTGTACTGAAGAATTTTGGGCCGTATGTTTGGCTGGTACAGTCACCACATGGGAATGTTGAGCCACTTGGAAATGGATGCCATTTGGTCGTGTAATATTATGGGTTCGGTATTTTTCGTTAGTAGGCACGATGGCGACATGACCGATGTTCCCCGATGATATGTCAGTCAAATACGAATCTTTGTTGTGTCAAAATTTCAGTGTGTCAAAACTAGTTGAAATAATAAAAATTTCTTCGTCTACGAGAATTAAGGGTTAGTTATCGGCCATTATTAGACGCTAGATGTCGTTGTTCCTAGAGGAAACTGGAAAACGACAGTTCTTCATAGATTTGTCTAAAATCGTTTAGTAATTTATTCGTATTTGCTTCAAATCGGAAGCCATGATTTATCTGATATTAATAGGCGAGGTATTTTTTCCGTTCATATTTATATAAATAGGCATGTTATCGAGCAATTTTAAATTATTTTTTTCATTGACAGAGACAAATGCTATTGCTGTCTTTATTATCATTCGTTACAGCTCAGTTGACGTTAGTTGAAAACTTATGTAATGTAACCTTTGTAGAAATATGGTAGGTAACCTTTGACAATCTACCCATAATCTGTCAGTAGCCATAAAAATGTATAATAGAAACTTGATAGTTTCTGACTGAAATTCTAACTTTGAAGAAATACCTGTTAGTGACAGCCGTTAAAAGGAAAGTGAACGAAATTACCATCAGGGCTCTGAAGTTGGATTGACGTCTCCAGGTCTAAAGCGGATGTTATAACGTAACTATAGTAACGTCAGCTTCCGGAAAAATAGCGAACAATCATTGGTTAAACATTTTTGTTATTACGTAACCATGGTAATGTCACCTTCTGAAGAATACGCGAGCGGTCAATGGCTAACCATAGCAACGCCTGCCCCATTGGTCAGCAGAGTTCGGCCGAAGTCGTGATACCAGCCTCATAAGAGTTCGGAACCCGATTTGTATTATTCGACCAAGTTGTGAACAGTGGCAAGTGGCTCAACAATCCCGTGTGGTGACTGTACCTAATTAAGGACCTTTTTACTATTACTACGCTTTGTAAATAGTCTTATATCTTATCTAAGAGGTCGTCGAACAATGAAGTGATACCTATACTCCGCCTACTTTAGACCTAACTAACTTATGTAAATTCAAATTCTTAGGTTCCGTAACTGCAAATCAACTCCAGTCTGTGCTTGTAATGTAATAGGTAAAACCGCTGTTACACAATTGATCTGCCGTCTATCATTTCTTGAGATTATCTGACAAAGTTGCATTTCCGATAATACGAGTATCAATCGTTTCCTGAATCACCCCTTTTACTTATTTGTCTGTCTATCTATGGCAACAGCAACTAGTTCACATACTTTACATTCTTAGATTTATCTTGCGCTATCCAGGGTTAGGCCAATAAACCTGGGTTATGCAATTAGAAGTGTCAAAAATGTATGTGCTCTTTGTCCTCCTTGGGTCCATGAGTTTAAAATAAGATTAAGACGGTTAAGCCTTTATCGTATATCCGTATTCATTTTAACACATAACCTTGTGTAAGCGACTTTAAATGGAAATAAAGGCTTTTTTATTTTATTTTATTTATTTAAGGGGTGAAATCTGTAGGTACATATAATATATTTAGAACGTGAAAACTTATTTGACATGTGTTTTATAAAAGTATTTGAATTTGAATACTCGACACAAAGAAAAAACGACCAAGATCACCAACGTCCGAGGTGGGAATCGAACCCACGTGCTCAGCTTTCGCGGCTGATGCCTGCACCGCTCGGCCACTCGGTCTTAGCGCGGCTGATGCCTCCATGAATATGACATCCACTATTTATAATTTAATATAGTATTAAGCAGTGTGACTACTGGGGAAATAATAAAAACACAAATCAAAATATTTAGTTAATAAATAATTTAATTTGTGGTTTAACAGTAAGTTTAATATTTGCTACTTGAAAAAATATTTAGGTACAAGTATAAATAAACAAATAACCTGACTTCGCTGACTATAGTTTCACCGACAAAGTTAAATTGAAGCCTGTTGCATAAATTAGTTTGATAGTTTTAAGCGCTATCAGCGGCGTTTACAACGAAGGCCGACGGAAACTTAACAATCAATTACGGCTCCTTCAGGCTGATTTTAGCTCTTAGATCTGGCTTTGATTCGATTTTGTTACCTTGATGCTCTCAATAGTACTGTACACACATAAGATAAAGTAGTAATGTACACACATAAGAATATTAAATCCTTTAAGAAGCTTTCTGACATTCACAGCCGCAATACACGGAACAAGCATAAGTTATTGGTTACCAAGTTTCGTCTACAGAAAGTAAAAAAGTCGTTTGTTGGAAACTGTGTTACCTTTTTCAACAAAGTACCCTTAGAGGCATGGGAACTGCCCTATAATGCATTCAAAATGTACATCAAAAATGGTCTTCTCAAAAAGGGTTATTATAAAGTTGACGATTACTTGAATGACAAGGAACCACGGCCGTGTCTTCAGTCTCAAGAGCTGTCTTAGATTTACATGACATTGACTTGAATACATATTAGTTATGTATTTTGTAGACTTAACTTATAAGACTGTTAGCTTAACAGCCTCTTTATTATTTTTTTTTTTTTTTGACGTTTGGAGAGCCTTTACACCTCCAAAATTATTATTTTTATTTATTATTCTTAGCATCTAATTTCTTTGACCGTGGAGACCTTTTACATCTCCACACTTAATATTTATTTCACCATGGAGCCCATTCATCTCCTGATATAGCAAAATTTTGACTTATTGGATACATAATAATTATGTATTCTGTAGCACTAGTTTACAAGACTGTTAGTTTAACTGTCTTCTGACATGAAACATTTGTTTCATACACCTTTTTATTTACTTTTTATTGACATTTGGAGATTCTTTACACCTCCAAATCATTATTATTATTATTTATTAACTGACACTGGGGACACTTTACATCTCCAAAATTATGTATTATTGACATTAGAGAGTATACTATACATCTCTAGTTTAATTTAATATTTGAGTTTATTTTACTGTGATGTCATGTTTAAATAGGTATTGGCTGTTGTCTTTTATATAATAAGAATAGTTGCTTTGTGATTGTCACTAAATTGTTAATTTTCTATTTTATTATTATTGTTAAAATCATGACGATTAGAGACCTTTTACATCTCTAAATCTTAATTTTTCTTTATTCTGTATAGATATAGATATAGTTCTGTATAGATATAGATGCTTAATAATATTGTGAACATGTACAATAATTATTATTTTTGTTTAATATTACGATTCTTTATTTATTTCTCTTTTTTATAAAAATGTCTATTATATTTTTTTTTTATGTAATAAATTCTTTAATGCATGTTATTTTTATAAGATGTATTATTATACTGTTTTGAAAAAAGTAAGTCCACCTGAGTTTCTTACTGGTTCTTCTCAGGAACGGTGTAGGGTTTGAACCAGTAGTAGATTTTTATTCTCTCTCTTGATAATGTCAGACGATTCGGAAATGCTTATCAATAAGCTTACTTCAATAAAGAATAGTTTGACTTTGACTTGACTGAGTCGCAATATATTATGATGCCTCACATAAGATATTTGCAACTAAGGGTGAGTCCAACATTGTCGCCCAACATTAGATCGTTCCCTAAACTTTGCTCGGGATTTGTTTATTATTTTTTATTAAAATTTAGTTTCAAGTATTTTAAATTGGGTATTTTTTTTAGTTTATTCACAATACATTTTTAAAGGTGTATGAAGGTTAACGGCCTCTTTCTTAATCCCCGGATAAATACATATATCCGTCATATAAAACATATCGCCGTCCTTTTCCCTAGGCCTATATATAGAAAAATATTGGGGATGGTGAAACAGGCGTTTAGTCATTTTCCTATGCATGGAACAACTACCCAAAAACAAGCAGAACATAATACAAAAACTTAAGTTGTTTTGACAGATGCGTTATCGCTGGGATACTTTTCTACAACTCGTACGAATAAACTGTGCACTCCGCTGGAAAGCGATCCAATGGAATGACTGTAAAGGTGCATTCAGAACAAACGAGCATTCGCTATTCTATCCCCCACTAAGAAATTCGATCGTTACACAAAACGTGATTCGTTGATTTCGTAGAGCAGGGGATAGAATAGCGAATGCTCGTTTGGTCTGAATGCACCTTAATGACATCACATAATGAGGTGCACAGTTAATTCGTACGTCCTTACAAGGAGGTTTTAAGTTCTATTCCAGTAGCCGTCCCATGAGTTGGAAAGTAAAGGATACGTTAAGTTTTACTCGATACGTATAGTTCGGGAAATATTATTTGACCGACTGTTATCTCACTTACGACCTTTTGTTTTGTGTTAACACTTACTAGACAATCAGCAGTCTAGCACTTTTCTATTGTTAATGATGCAAAACAAAAGGTCGTAAGTAAGATAACAGTCCGTCAAATAATATTTCGTGAACTTTACCTACCTAATGTATTCTATCGCGCTCGCACTGACATATTGAAGCGAACGCGATGGCCTGCTTTATATATCTAGAATGATTCAAGAAGAATTCAAGAAGAATAGTGATGTTCACAACTTTAACACTAGGAATAAACATAAGCTGGCTGTGTCGGCCCACCGTCTCCGTAAGGTTAGTGCGTCTTTCGTTGGGAACTGTACACGTTTTTATAACAAAATTCCTAGTGATTTAACAAATTTGCCACAGCATAAATTCAAGTCTCAGGTTAAGCGCTACTTGATAAGTAAGGCGTATTATACCGTTAACGACTTCATAAATGATAAGAATGCTTTTAAGCCAGTACCTTAACATGTTCGGTAAATCATATACATAAGTGAATGTTTACTATCATACTAATGTAATCATTTTGTCTTCATTAATTATAGATCTGACGTAAGATAGTCATTATCTTAGTTTTTTTTTCGTATTACTAATATGTAGTCTTGACACTTGGAGACTTTATACATCTCCGAGATTATCTTTTTATTTTAATTTTTCCTATTTTAATGTATATTATGTCGACACTTAGAGTCCTTTACACCTAAGTAATTTTAATTTTGTATTCAGATTTTCTGTCCTAGTTATTTCTATTTCTATTTTTTATTTTCTTGTGATAGTTGTCATATATGTAACGGGCAAGTACGAATATAAATTCTCATAAAACTAAATATGGTCAGCATTTATAGTATTTAAATTATATTGTCTGCCTGATAGCTTGCATAGTCATGCTCACTTTAAGGTCTCTGCTTACGGTGGCGTCGTTGATCGGGTCGCCACTTTCCCGAAAGAAGGTTGAGGGAGGCGATGGCTGAGATACGCGTCATACTCGTGAACGGGTGCTGTTTGCGGAGACCGGTCTAATCAAGCTCACTCATGGCTTAAATTCAAACAATTTTCCTGCTGTTCTTGATATGAGAAATTGAATTCGCTACATGTTTGTTTATTTATGATAATTTAATATTATGACGCATGGAGACCTTATACATCTCTGAAACATTTAGTGAAATGTATCCGTTTGTTTTCTTTTTACTCTGACAACTAGAGACCTTTACATCTCTAGCAGTATAATAATGCTAATTTTAACTTTTAACTAAAAACAATTGTATGCCCTTTTACATATATCTTTACATCTATACATTTCTCAAAATTCATTAAATTTATATAATTGTTCTGACTATTAGAGACTTCATCTCTATTTAATGTACTACATCTGTATTTATATTAAATCAAATTTATGTTTCGCTTTTAATTAATGCATGTTAGCCGTAAGATGTTATAAAACTATTATTTGAAAAAAGAAAGTCCCGCTGAGTTTCTTGCCGGATTCTTCTCAGGCAGTGGTGTAGGGTTAGAACCGGAGGTAGTTTTTTTTTCTCTCATTCGCTATTTAGTTTAACGATTCAAAAGCGCTCGTTGCTGGGCCTAATTGAATAAAGAATATTTTGACTTTGACTTTGACTTAGAAAAACCGAACGTTACCGATACTTGCAAAGTCATGGTAACCTACGTCTACTACCTACTGTAGCGTGGAAAGAGCATCTGACAGATAAATTTTACGACTTTGTTTGTGTAATAGAGGCTAGAATTCACGTGCTAAATAAACATGTGTAAGAACTAACAACATAAATCATGTCAGCACACTTAACAAAATAACAAACTGCAATTGTTCGCGATGAGTAAATGCACCCGATTACATAAAACAGTAATGATAAGGTTGGTATGTTATGCTATCTCTACTGGTCTGCATATTTAGTATTCATAATTTTCCAATTGCGTAATTGTTTAAACTAGTAACAGGTTAGAAATAAGAACCACTAAGCGTATTATAAATTGTATTGCTTTTACATTTACCTATGTATTATTTTCACTTCAGTCAAGGAGTCCACTGAAAACGTATGCTTAAAAATAACCAAAAGACAAAAGTCCACATTTTCATATAATATGCGAATATTTTTGTTACTTCGACACTGATAAAAGTATACGATAATAAGACTATATTCTATATTTATATAATATTTGTTACATATTTATATATTTATTAAGTAATTAAATATTTTCCTTCTTATTCTAAAGTTAAAATATTTAGGCCAGTCATTCTTAAAGGATTTATGTGATACGATCTATATTATGATTAGTTAAAGTGTTTTAGGGCTGATTTTTCAATCCTCAGTTAAAAGTATCCGTCAGTTAAAAGTATTACCATCCTTATCGCTGGTCATCAGTCAAAAAAGGATAGAGCTAACATTTATGTGACAGTTACTGTTATCTGGGGATTGAAAAATCAGTACTTAATATAATTATTTGAACGAAATATAAGTTTGGGCGAGCGTTTGGTTAAAAAATAATTATTTTAATTTAACGAGGAAAGACAAAAAGTCGTCTGAGGAAAAACAAACATCTGAAATGACGGAGCGACGTTATTTCATTTCACCCCAACGCACTTTAAGATCGTAATGCTGCTTAATTTCATACTAAAAGTTCCATACTACGCAAATACAATTATACTTAATTTCCATACGAATGTTACGTAAATGATTATTATTCACTCGTCTCTGTTACAAACAATAATAAATGCACACCTACCCGACGTTCTTTAAATGCATTGTATATTAGATTGGAAGGGTTATACAAGAAGTCCTTGTGTGATGAAACCAGTGCGTCTGGTTGTGGTTTATGTTACTCGTATGTTTGAGTAATGAGCCGTATGACACGTGGTGATAGATAGCAGTGATATGTAACAGTAGGGTTGTTATTACGAATGTAGGCACGGAGTTGTTCAAGGTCTATCGAATACCAATCTATTTCGAGAAATGTACTCCTTCATTTACGGCCTTTGTACCCTAGTCCGTATAGTTGGAATTTTTTAAGAATTAACTTTTGACACTTTAGAAATGAGCCTTATGTGTATGACGTTAAGACTAACGGAAAAACGGTTAGCCTTACCCTTATATTAATAAGGTTTAATCTATAACTGTTAAAAGTTAATTCTTAGAAATTTCCAACTAAGCTTGCATGGTTGAATTTCTGGAATTTTAGAATTGTAACTAACGTGAGACTCAAACATATTAAAATATTATCGAAACGGGTTTACTCACGTATTTAAGTCGATGATTGCTCGATATGTTTGACTGCATAATATTTTATTATGTTGGGAGTTCTGGGTTCCAGGTTCCAGGTGATCACGAATATTTATTCCTAGGTTAAGAGACTATAAACAGGGTAACGAGTGACAAGAAAAGGGTGATTGACACATCACTAAAAATGTGTCCCAGTGTACCTTATGCCTGTAATAAGTACCGTTTTTGTAACTAACATGATATGTAAAAGTACCAGAACAATCGAGCCTCGCTCGGCATTTTGATAAGGTGCGTTCAAACTAAAAGAACATTCGCTGTTCTAGCCTCCCACTCTACGAAATTCGATCGGTACACGAAACGTGATTGGTTGATTTCGTAGAACGGGCGCTAGAACAGCGAATGCTCTTTTGGTTTAAACGCACCTTCACTAAAATCTGAAATCATTAAAGCCGTTTCCGATGCCAAAATTTTATAAATATATAAATAAGAATAATAAGCTTAAAGGTATCAGATAATTTATGTGTTTAAAAAAACCATAATCGAATTTATTCTCAGTTCTTAGTTAAAAATATTGTTCCGATATCATGGTTTAAATGAAATTGAAAGTAATTCTACGGTAGTAAATAGAAACTGAAAGTTTGGCACGGTTTACTTCGTGTTACTAAACTTTGCTTCTATGTAATATATTACTAAATGGGTTTGTTGTTCAACCTGTCGTTTCAGAATAAACTTTTTATTACAGTTAAGACAAAATTGTCGAGCCATGTGTATTTTTTATAGATAATACTACAGATTGGTTCAAGTGGATTTTCAAAATATTTACCGGGTAGGTTGGAGCTATATTAACATCACATGAAATTATACCTGCCTCCCCCAATGTTTTCATCCAATAAAAAATACAACTATTACCTACATCAGAACTCTATATTATAAAAACCTTATCTGCATTCGGCACTCAATGTGGCCTTATGCAAGGCGTAACTATTTTTGTAACGGCCTTTATACTTATGCATAATTAATATTTTTAATAAATTATTATATTCATTGCATTGAAGATTAGGTGCCATTCATGGCAAATAAATTAAATATTCGTAATAAATATCATGGCACATTCTTACACAAGTTTTATTATGGGTACCTACTAAGCGACGACGATATTTACGTTTACTAGACTTATTTATACATGTAAATACTTAAATTCATAGGAAACGGCTATGACTGGGGTATATATTTTTATTATAATGAATACCTACTCAAAAAGATACCCTCAATGGGATTCGAACCCGGCCTGGGTTTCGCACGCAGAGTCACTACCTACTCACTACCAACAGAGCTATGGAGGCCGTTAAAAACAACGTTGTAAATTAGTTAAAGAGATTTAGTGTAGTGCTTTTTGGTAAAAAACAGTTATTAATTAATTGTATACAATAAAATTACTCGTACATAGGAATTTAAGTGACGTAAAGGTCTACAACATGAACCCCAAACCAACCGTTATCAACTTATCACCAACAAGCACCTAATATACTCGTATAT
Organism: Thaumatotibia leucotreta; assembly: GCA_025490895.1. NCBI lineage: Eukaryota > Metazoa > Arthropoda > Insecta > Lepidoptera > Tortricidae > Thaumatotibia > Thaumatotibia leucotreta. The sequence goes on along the minus strand of JALPQI010019596.1, from coordinate 2,571 downwards.
TAACAGTCAATAATGCGGGTATAATCTTCATTATGATACATTTACGAGTACTGCATACAGGGTGGGAAGGAGTATACCGACAGACTTTACCAATGCATTTTTGATAATAAAAGAAGTAAAAAAAATATGTGACATTATGTCATTATCGAACAAAAAAAAATTTTTTTGGTCATTCCGTTTTTTGAAATTTTGTTTTTTTTTGTACATGACCAGTAATAAATTGTAGGGAAAGATTTTTTTTTTTTCAGGGTTTTTGATTTTTTTTTTGTTGAACATTTTTCTGAAACTTTTTCCTCATTTTCTCTAACTTTAATCAGTGTGTATGTCGAGATGAAAACTACTAGTGTAAGAATTTTAATCGTGCAGGCATTTTTCAGTGACTTGTGATGAAAATAGTTTTTTGAATAACATGTCATTATCTCTTAAACTAAGCCGAATCCAGAAAAGTTCATATGAAATTATAGCCTCAAAATGTGTTCAGGAATACACCTTTCAAGTTTGTCGGTATACTTACCAGCCACCCTGTATAGTTCCGAGCGAGACTTAGAACACAGAGACTAACACTAGACGCCGCACGATGATGCATTTGTGAAGACCGCGAGGTCACCACACATAGGTGAAATTTTACACGTGAATTGCGAAACCCCTAACCCTGGCATCTCTAAAAAAAGTCATAACCTTTATAACTATAAATGTTACGGCTTGGAATGAATACAGATACGTAAGGCTAATAGTCCTACTGATAATATGTATGTAACTTAATAATATCTTTTAAAATACCTACATGAAATAAGCAAATGAAATAAGCAGTCGCACTCCCATACTAACTTAATACGAGGGCACCTAAGCCTGACTCTGCACTATTAATCGACATGGGCACATAAGGTATGCCAAAGTTATAGAAGTTCAATTGAAACAACTAACATTTTTCGGCATTTGAATTTAAGCCTTGTCGCTTCGATATAATGTGCGACGTCGAGCACTGGTCCTTTTATCTTACGTGTGGTAAGTTCCAATTGTCTTATATTTATGTTCCATCTTGTAGGTACATGAAGTGATCTGTGATAGAACACAACGAGATTATTCATAATAATACTAACGCTTCATAATAAATGTATTAAGGAGTGTTTTAGAAGCTTAAGATATATTCCGTAGTTTCTTTGAATACTTCAATGCTTCATGCATGAATTATTTACCATAGGTATACAAGAGATCAGTTCGTTACCAAAATATATTACAATGATGACGCAGTAATTCTTACATTACAATACAACTGCAAAAAGTACCTACCTACGCTATCCTACTAACCTATTCACATATGGTGTCGTAGGTGAATCCCGGTAACTTACCCTACACAATATGGGGAATATTCCAAAAAGGAAACGTTCCCCATTAGTAAGATTGACTGATTGATTGATAAACCCATCACTAGTCGTACGACGAACGGTTTACAATACAAATAGTCCTTTGAATTTTCGACATGAACAAGTAACGCGCCAATTACTACAATAATTAAAAAATATTCTTCGAACTAAAATTTAGTACCAACCTGGACTTAGTGAGTACGACAGTTTCTTCAAAAAGTTAGTGAGTCGAACACTCAGGATAATCACCGGGAAACCCACTAACTGCACCGGCAGTTCAAACGCCGCGTCCTGGCCGTTCACGTCATCGCAACAGCTCAAAAAAATCACTAACAGACTAGCTGTGTATAATATTTTTTTCCACTCCATTGCCGACAAGTATTAAGAAAACTAACTTAACCAAGGACGTTAACTAGTAATTTGTAGTCAAACGTTTCACAATACTTCTAACGTCTATCGAAATCACATGCAATAACAAAACGCGTCAAATTAAAAAAGACGTTCGAAATTTGAATTTCGTAGTTCTCGCAAAAAGGTTCGTTCCCGTTTCAGCCCTTTTTAATTTTCGCGCGTGAAAGTAGAAACAGTGTGCCGAACTAGCTCGAAGTACGGCTCGGATTGTACTGGAATACATGACAGCGTAACACCTTTCCCGCCGGTCTTTATGTTGGTCAATCGAACTCTTATGTCATAATGCCGGTTGATCCCCATTACGGCTGCGTTTCGTAAAAAATATTGTAAATAAACTGCGTGTTCTACTCTACTAACTTGAGCAAGTGTTCTGTATCTATTGTCTTATTACTTCCTATTAGCAATTAAATGTCACTAGACAATAGATTACTATTTTTATTAAACGTATTAAAATATTTAGCCAACCGGGTTACACAAGTAGCTAATTTCTTTAAGTCGATGATTACTTCTAACGATAATCCACTTAATGGTTCGAAAGTTCGAAACATGTCGAGGAATCAACGACTTTAAATACGTAATGAGTAATACGATTCGCTAAATATTTTCATGTTTGAGTTTCACGTTAGCAAACGATTCTTATGTTACTTAGTATCCTTACCTGGATTCAAAGCGTAAGATAACTTCTTGACAAAATTAGTAAATCTAACCGCCATGATGATAAATGGGAATCCCACTAATTGCACCGGCAATTCAAATCCCGCTTCTTGCCCAGAACCTTCTAAAACGAATTGGAACA
>JALPQI010019595.1:0-22638 GCA_025490895.1 Thaumatotibia leucotreta | reverse complement strand
AAGTGATAATAATTATCACATTTAATTAAAATAATGATATTTCGTTGACTATGTGACTTTTATTTCTATCCTAAAATATAAGGTCAAATATGTTCTACTATATACAATGGCACAAATTACAATATATAAAAGGAAAAACTGAAAAAAATCTTTTTTAATTATTCCGTTCATATGAGCGTGTTGCTCTTTTCAAAGGGGGTTTTTTCATGATTTGAACGTCACATTATAAAAACCATAACTGACTTCCAAGGAAGAACGCCTTAAGATACGAAATCAATCATAACCCATGTAACTTCCAATGGGAACAAACTTAAAACTAGGTTCAAACTTCATTTGACGATTTCTCAAAAGTGCATTTGTAGCATGTGTCAATTTCATGTTTTTTTATTTTTTAAGTATGAGACTTAGACCCGTGTATTTTTTTGTATTAGATAGCTTATTTAATGTAGATTTAGGATCTGTGCTTAACTCAATACCTGCCATAAGGGACCTATAGCCATGGACGGTCACATATTAGCATTTCTTCATACGCTGTGACTTCGATGGCAGCCTTATCACACGAATCCCGTGAGAGGTGCAAGAACATTAAGATATCTTGGTAGTTGACAACTACCGAGATATCAAAAAAAATTATGAGATATCCACGGAAATCGGGTAATAATGTAGCCATTGAAGTCACGGCGGTTGACACGCTCAAAGAAATGCCCATATCTGCGAACGTGTTTTACGATATGTGTCAAAGACGTCAAATACTATGGAAAGTCTGCCATATTTGTTTACTTTTTTTTTACTTTCAACTGAAAAATTGTATAATTGACATGGGTTTCAATAATACTAACCGTTGAGCCCTTTGCTAAATATTTAAGAATTTATACATCGAAGAACGAAAAAGAATGGTGTTGGAACTGTTTTTTTGGAGAAAAATCTCGCAACGGCGGGGGCGGAGCCCTGCAGCGCCACCACGGCGGGGGCGGAGCCCTGCAGCGCCACCACAGTCCGGGCTCACTATGTGGTATTGTAGTAATACTGACCGTTGAGTTCGGCGTGGGGCTGCAGCGTGACCGGCGCCGCGACGGCGGGGGCGGAGCCCTGCAGCGCCACCACGGCGGGGGCGGAGCCCTGCAGCGCCACCACAGTCCGGGCTCACTATGTGGTATTGTAGTAATACTGACCGTTGAGTTCGGCGTGGGGCTGCAGCGTGACCGGCGCCGCGACGGGGGCGGAGCCCTGCAGCGCCACCACGGCGGGGGCGGAGCCCTGCAGCGCCACCACAGTCCGGGCTCACTATGTGGTATTGTAGTAATACTGACCGTTGAGTTCGGCGTGGGGCTGCAGCGTGACCGGCGCCGCGACGGCGGGGGCGGAGCCCTGCAGCGCCACCACGGCGGGGGCGGAGCCCTGCAGCGCCACCACGAACGGCGGCGGCAGGTCCTCGTGTGAATCGGGGCTCACTATGCCCCGACTGTAAAAAATAATACTACATTATGTACAGTCGAGGAAAATGAATGTTTAGCAGTTTAATCGTCCACATAATCTGTTCGTATTATAATGACAAATTACGTCACATACTCATGAAGTTTTCTAGTTTTATTTCTTGCTGGGTGAAACGGTAGTTCGATTTTCAAACTATATTTGTTTGGTAATCAGATTGTGACAATGACTGCCAAATGACAAAGATACGTCAAACACAATAATTATATTATAAAATATTGTTTGGATTCTTTCGATATAATATTGCGAAAATTACAACCTAATCTGATTAAAAAACTGCACGTGCGGATTTTGCTCACGAATAAGTATCTGGATTTTGATTGATCGTCAACAATTTTCACAGATGAGAAAACGTTTAAATCTTGCATTCGTGGCAGATTAAATTTATGGCGGCATACACGTTGTCAAGAAAAAAACGGTGTCAACTTGTGGGACTGGATGAGTGCTGATGGCGTAGGCGAACTCCAAGAGCAAATGCAGTGGATTATGTTACGATGTTGGAAGAGAATATGCTTCCCAGTGTGCGAATGTGTATTCACAACAGGAGATGCCTAATTGTTAATTCGAGCAAGATAATCAACACGGCTAGAATAACTAATACCTGGTTCGATCGTCACCCGAAAATGACTAAAATAATATGGCTGGCTAAATCACCTAATCTTAACCCTATAGAAAATGTATGGGATCGGAATTAATGGAGAACCGAAGCCCTCATCCAACATTGCAATCAAGCATGGGAAGATATCTCCCTGGGATGGGACCTCCGCACTGAGCTAGTAACTTCCATGCAAGACCATTTTTTAGCAGTCCTAATTGTCATAAACAGGGTCTACACTCGTTTTTAAAACATGATTTATTTACTAATAAATATAAACAGGCAAATAGTTTTTTATTTCATTTCCTCGTGTAACTTATTAGATGAAGGGCTTGTTTCATAATCGTCAGGTAAGGTTGTCTGTCAAATAAATATAACACTTTCTTTATGTTCATGCATGTGAAAGAAAAAGTGCACGTTGTAAGACACATTTTTTATCTGACTATTGTGAAAGTGAGAAACATGCCAAACATTCTTCTTTAAGGGTTGTCAATCCTCAGTTAAAAGTATTCATTAGTTAAAATTATTACCATTCTTATCTAAGGTTATCAGTCAAAAAAAGATAGAGCTAACATTTATTTGACAGTTACCTGCGGCCCTACCGCGAAAAACGAAATTCGTAAATTTCGAGGATTTATCTCTCTCACTCTAATGACACCTTCGATTGAGTGACAGAGAAAAATCTTTGAAATTTACGAATTTCAATTTTCGCAGTGGTAGGCCTAGGTATTGAAAAAAACAGTCCTTAGTCGTGTTAGTGCGTTCGAGTAACAAAAGTCAAAAAACAAAAACGTTCACATTTGTAGGAAACATACACGGAATGAAGTATCCTATTGCTGTCAACTTCAATACTTGTCACTGACGTTAATGCCAAAGACAGACAAAGGTAGAAATATGCTGTTTTCTTCTATTTAACGATTATAGACATGTCTTGGTTCATTATTAGTCGCTTGCAGTCGGAAAATGTAGCACGACTAATTTCAGAATTATGGCAACCTGCTAAACATTCATTTTTCTCGACTGTACATACGTAGGATGCCCTGAAAATTTCGGGAATTTAATACTTAGGAACGTAAATTTGACATGTGTTATACCTCTTTCTTACAAGCATAGTCTCATTATTCGAAAACACTGAACACAAAAAAAAACAATGTCCGATTTTCAATTGTTTTTTAAAGTCGTTGAGTCGCTGGTGAAAATGGAGCTGTCCCGCGAAAGTTTTAGAGCAATGATTTATTATGACTTTAAAAGTGGATTAACACAACAACAATGTGGAGACCGATTAACTATTGCTTTTAGTAGTGAAGCACCTTCAAAGACGACCATATACAGGTGGTATTCGGAATTCCAACGTGGCCGTGTGTCTCTTGCGGATGACGTACGTGAGGGTCGACCGAAAACGGCCGTTACCGATCAAAACATCGATGTTGTTCGCCAACTGATAAAGGAAGATAGGCATGTTACATATCGGGAGATTCAGGAGACTTTAGGCATTGGAATGAGTCAGGTACAAGTTATTTTACAACAAGAGTTGGGCGTGCGGAAGTTATTTTCCCGGTGGATTCCTCACTTGTTATCTGACGACCAGAAAACGGTACGTGTCAATTGGTGCCGCAAAACTTTAAAAAGATTTAATGGAGGAAGCTCAAATGCCGTTTTTAGTATTGTGTCAGGTGACGAATCATGGATTTACGCATATGAGCCTGAATCGAAAAACCAATCTCGAGTTTGGGTTTACGAAGACGAACCGAAGCCGACAAAAGTTGTTCGTTCTCGCAGCACGATCAAAAAAATGGTAGCCACGTTTGTCTCCAAATCGGGTCACGTGGCGACTATCGCTCTTGAAGATCGAAGAACTGTCAATGCCGATTGGTATATAGGCGTTTGTTTACCGATTGTTTTTGCTGAACTGCGAAAAACTAACCCTAACCGCCGTATTATACTACACCATGATAATGCCAGCCCTCACACCGCTCAGAAAACAGACGACTATCTGAAGGGCGAAAACGTCGAATTACTGGACCATCCTCCGTACAGCCCCGACCTAAGTCCCAACGATTTTTTTACTTTCCCGAAAATAAAGAATCGGTTGCGTGGTCAGCGTTTTCAGACCGCGGAAGAAGCAGTCGACGCTTATAAAATGGCCATTTTGTCAACCCCCACTTCAGACTTCAATAACTGTTTTAAAAACTGGTTTCAGAGAATGAAAAAGTGTATTAAACACAAAGGAGAATACTTTGAAAAACAATAAAAGTACTTTTATTTCATTAAAATGCGTATTTTTTCCTATTCCCGAAACTTTCAGGGCAACCTACGTACATATAAAAGCGTACTTAATTATCGTTACGAACCTGACTGAAATTAAGATTTTTAAATCTCACGTTGATTCGGTATTCCTAAAAGTGAAAATGCCCATAAGACAGAGCGTACGAAGCGAGTGAGACCGAATAGAAATATAAAGCCTTCAAGTTCTTATTTTAAAGACAAACGGGTCTTAATCGCGTAAACTTACATTTAATTATATCCTGACGTTTCGGGCATGACGTTACATGCACTGAACATTACAAAATATAGAGAGAAAAGGTCCTTCAAGTTCTTATTCACACCACACCGAAATTTATATAGGTAGTGCTTCTCTCAAACATACATTAAAAGAAAAATCAAACTATATTTCTGTTCATTTAATAAACAAAACACGTTTCTCGTAGAAACCCTTTTTCTCTTATTAAAATCAAATGAGCTCAAAATCATATAAAAAATACCAATCTTACAAAAAAAGTGGAAGTGCTAACTTTTACGTCAAGTGAAGGTCGGAACGGAAGTGACTGTAACGTCAGTCACTTCACCAGAGATCAAGGTTCGATTCCCAGACGAGAGGGTACTGTACTGACCGGTCGATGAGGCTGGGGGGCAGAGGCCCACACAGCACGTGCCAGCAGTTGGCACAGGCGTTCCCGCGGGAGTACGGGTTTGGGTTCCCGCTGCCGCGGCGGGACGAAAACTTATATAGGTAGTGCTTTTCTCAAACATACAATAAAAGGAAAATCAAACAATATTTCTGTTCATTTAATAAAGGGCAAAGGCAAAGGGTAACTGTTGGAACAATTTTTACTCATAATCATCTCTGTAAAAACACAGTTGAACAATAAACATTATTATTATTATTGTTCGTCTTTACCATATCTCGGGACCATGGGGTCCCGGACCTTTGGGAGGCATACGTGGGGCCGAAGCCAACAGCGCAGAGGCCTTTTAAGACAAATAATCTAAAAGCAAGGGATAAACGTGGCGGATATCATCCCCGAGTGCACAATATGATACGTCCGGAGATGGTCCCCGCCAGGTGCAAAGACTATTGCAGTGCAGCACTGTGACTGCGATGGGAACTAAGGTCTTGGGCTATGGATGGTATATTGGATGGACTGGATATGGGGTTATGGGAGGAGACTAGCGGACACCTGCCGTGACAATCAGTCTCAAAATTGTAAAAAGGCAGGTGGTGACTCGCCAACTCATTTAGTGGGCCCTACAAACGGCCGCACGCACAGTGCGACAATAGCGCAACACTTCAGAGCGGCTTTGAGGTTGTCGAGAGGTGAGACTGCGGTAGCCAGATCCCGGTAATCCGTTCAAGGGCCGCCGGCGTTATGACATTTTACACTTCCAACCTGGAGCATAGGTCCCGCTCTTGCGAATCCACTCTGGCCGGCCGGTCAAGGCAAGCACAGAGGCGAGGGCCATATAAAAGGGCCCTCTGGAATAGGGGTCCGCGGTGTCGCCACTCACCGTCAGCTCGCCACAAGCTGCCCCCGCGGGGTTATTATTATTATTATTATTATTATTAACAAAACACGGTTCTCGTAGAAACCCTTTTATTCTCTTATTAAAATCAAATGAGCTCACGATTCTAAGTAAAAATCATATAAAATAGTATATTACGACACATGCAAAAAACATGAAATTCGAAACGAGTGGCGATGTTTTAAAACACGACCGATAGGGAGTGTTTTAAATCGACACGAGTTACGAATTTCGTATTTGCACGTGTCTCGTACGACGATTTTTAGTACAGATGGCCCTCCGAAGTTTTGGACCTGGCGTAAAATGACCCACTTCTCGCACTAGAGCCCAAAAACTACACCATCTTCTGTACTAAAAATATCTATTTTACAAAAAAAATGGTAGTGCCAACTTTGAAAACAATGTCCCAGAGATCAAGGTTCGATTCCCAGACGAGAGGGTACTGTACTGACCGGTCGATGAGGCTGGGGGGCAGAGGCCCACACAGCACGTGCCAGCAGTTGGCGCACGCGTTCCCGCGGGAGTACGGGTTTGGGTTCCCGCTGCCGCGGCGGGACGAAAACTTATATAGGTAGTGCTTTTCTCAAACATACAATAAAAGGAAAATCAAACAATATTTCTGTTCATTTAATAAACAATAGGTAGTGCTTTTCTCAAACATACAATAAAAGGAAAATCAAACAATATTTCTGTTCATTTAATAAACAAAACATGTTTCTCGTAAAAACCCTTTTTTTCTCTTATTAAAATCAAATAAACTCACGATTCTAAGTAAAAATCATATAAAATAGTACGACACAAGTGCGAAAGACATGAAATTCGAAACGAGTGGCGATGTTTTAAAACACGACCGATAGGGAGTGTTTTAAATCGACACGAGTTACGAATTTCGTTTTTGCACGTGTCTCGTACGACGATTTTTAGTACAGATGGCCCTCTGAAGTTTTGGACCTGGCGTAAAATGACCCACTTCTCGCACTAGAGCCCAAAAACTACACCATCTTCTGTACTAAAAAATATCTATTTTACAAAAAAAATGGTAGTGCCAACTTTGAAATGTCCCAGAGATCAAGGTTCGATTCCCAGACGAGAGGGTAGTGTACTGACCGGTCGATGAGGCTGGGGGGCAGAGGCCCACACAGCACGTGCCAGCAGTTGGCACCCGTTCCCGCGGGAGTACGGGTTTGGGTTCCCGCTGCCGCGGCGGGACGAAAACTTATATAGGTAGTTGTTTTTCTCAAACATACATCATAAAAGGAAAATCAAACAATATTTCTGTTCATTTAATAAACAAAACACGGTTCTCGTAGAAACTCTTTTTTTCTCTTATTAAAATCAAATGAGCTCACGATTTTAAGTAAAAATCATATAAAACACCGTTATGTTACAAAAAAAGTGGAAGTGTTAAACATATTGCGAAAACACAAATCAAATTATTTATGAACTAAATATTTTGATTTCTACTTTTAATTTTTCTCCAGTAGTCACAGTACTATTAATCAGCTTTCGCGGCTGACAGGCATCAGCCGCGAAAGCTAAGTACGTGGGTTCGATCCCCACCTCGGACATAGGTGATCTTGGTCGTTTTTCTTTGGTATATGACATCTAATATTTATAATTTGGAAGTGTTAACTTTGAAAAAATGGCCCAGAGATCAAGGTTCGATTCCCAGGCGAGAGGGTAGTATACTGACCGGTCGATGAGGCTGGGGGGCAGAGGCCCACACAGCACGTGCCAGCAATTGGCACACGCGTTCCCGCGGGAGTACGGGTTTGGGTTCCCGCTGCCGCGGCGGGACGAAAACGACCCCTTAATCTGTCGAACAAATGTTGCTTTTAGATTTTAAGGGCTGATTTTTCAATCCCCAAATAAATCTATCCGTTAGTTAAAATTATCACTATCCTTTTCTAAAATCATTAGTCAAAAAAGGACAGGGCTAACATTTATTTGACAGTTACTGTTAACTGGGGATTGAAAAATCAGTCCTAAGGTAAATTAAATCGGTCGGTAAGCGGAATACTAACTCGAGTCATAAAAGACCTTCGCCTACGGCGTCGGGCTTTTAACACTCTCGTTAGTAATTCCGTACCTACCTCCCTTGATGCACAATCTACTAATTCATGACAATTTTGTTTCTTAAGTAATTTATTATTTTGTCAACCTCCGTAGCCTAGTCGGTAATGACTCTGCCTACGAAGCTGGAGGTTCTGGGTTCGAGTACCGGCGAGGGCATTCTTTGTGTATTTATTTATCACAAAAATTTGCTCTTTGATCTTGGCTGTCTATGTATTTATGTATCTATATCTATCTATTTTATATATCGTCGCCTGGTACCCATGTGGGCAACAGCACAAGCCTTTATTGAGCTTACCGTGGGACTAGGTCGATTTTGTGTAAGATGTATTTATATATTTTTTTTATTTAATTTAAATGCACAATTGAACTATTTTAAAGGCATAGAATGCCTTGCTGTTTAATTATGTTCAAGTGAGGACTCAATATTTATAGTTTCATAAGAATTAAGGTGCGACCAGACCGCAGCTTAAAATACGCTGACGCTGTGACGCGTCGTATGCGTACCGTTTTTGACGCATGCTCCACACACCGCTGCTTAAAATACGCTGACGCATCGTAAATTGATCTGCGTAAAAATCGCAAGAAATATTACACGGAGATCTTATGGAAGACACCACACCGGTGACGTAAAAGACGCAACTGTTTCGTAAATGCAGCGTTTTTTACGCAAAGATTTGCGAATCGGGGTTTCTCGGTTATTGTCGGTAACACTTCGTTTTTCACATAGAGATTATCAGATTCTAGACATACCTTTTAAAAAAGGAAAACATTAAACCGACCATTCAAAAATACTGATCAGCACATCAAATAATCTGAATGCAAAAAAAGACAAAAACTTGTTTTGGTATACTCAAATTTGAATGATTAGTTGTGTAAATCAGTATTTGAACCTGATGGAAAGGAAATGAACTGTAATCTTAATGAAACGAATATAATATTTATCTGATTTTTTATTGAATAAACAAAAATCACAAAATTATAACTCAGAATACAAATTCTTGTTCTCGCTGATGACACCACTATTTTGTACTGACAGTTTTTATATAGAACTACGAAAACTATAAATTTTGAATCTAAAATAAAGTCCGAATATTTACCAAAGAGTCTGCAACAGTATTCTTATGTTTTTTTTTATAAATACACATACATACATACTCTCGCCTGTATTCCCAATAGGGGTCAGAGCACACGAAACTAATAAATTCCATGTGCCACTTTTAGCAAATTTTAGGGCTTTTTCCTTAGTCAGACTTCTACGACACCCACGGGTGGAAAGGGGGTGATGACATTCTTAAGCCGGCACCAAACGGCAATTTTTTTTAAATACTGTCCTTTAAATATGTTTTGGTACTAATAATAATTTTAATATTATACATCTTCGATTTCATATAATTCGCTAATTATGTTCCACTACTGTGTTACTATTGATACAATGATGAAAAAAATAAGTCGATTCTACTTACGAAACTTCTTAGGTCTACTATTAACTAAGGTGTGAAATCGAATTGGAGATCAAAAATGTAAACAAATGGGATACCACCACAAAAAAAATTATCACGAGAGGGGGGTAATCTAAAATCATTCAAATACTTGTAAAAAATGCGTATTTACCGTCACTGACGGTACGCAGAATTTTTAAATGTTTTACAAAGTTTTAATACCTAACATTAAGCGAAATATATAATTTTTTTAATAATATATTTCGCTACTTTTAATAAAATGTAAGGTGTTTAATTTATACTACTGGCAATGATAAGAAATCTTAAACATTTGGTTCGCCGTTATAACAATAACTAGTTTATTCGTAATTTAATACGGTAACTACACTAAGAACCATTTAAAAGGGTTCGCATTTATAACTATGTACTTCAAAAATCAAAACCCTCTGGTGCACCAAATGACTGTTTTATGAATTTTACTCCTAAAATTTAGCATTACAAAGTATACAGATTTTAGTATTTTTACCTACAAATCAATCATTTTCATATTTTAATCGAAATGGATTCGATCGTAACTAAGACGAAGACTGAAATTCGTTCCCCGACTATCCTAAAGATTAAAGTAACACGACTTTCGTTTTCAAACATTGATTATGTTGATTTAGTTGATTATTTACATCATTCTAAACCACTAATTGGAGTTCGAGGCCAAAGAATCTACGAAAATATTACCACAATAATGAAATGTTCTTGCAATAGTAAATCTTTATTTTCTAAAAACATACGTTTAGATATCGTATTTATTGGTAATTTTAATTCTTTAATTTATAGAAACAATATTATTTACTTATATTCACGTAAATATAAGATATTTTAATAAAAACTTAATTATCCGCAATTATTAGTAACAAAGTTGGTATTGCGCTGGTATCACCTCAGGTGTTAATAACATTTGGTACAGCAATAAATTAAAACCCTATTTCTGCATACGTTTAGAAAATTGCAGAATAATACATTGTATTGTAGCGTGCTTTATGTTCACATTTCGTATTCGTAAAATTCCTTTGACCTACAAATTTCTTTGGCAGTGCTATAGTTCTCCATTTAAATTATCATACAGATCTAACGTTTTGTAAAAATGTGGCAAACTCATTTTAAACCTTAACATAAGCGACAGTAAGTTCAGGACTCAACACTGATGGTGTTATAAAGGACTATCAGCTTTTATGGGAGTGTACTCGATACCCAGGACTCAGGAGGATAAAGTGATGACGAAGACAAATAAGAAATAAAATACAAAAAATGCTTTCATTTTACATTTCCAAATTTCTTTCCCATAATTTTAACCCATAATAAGGCAGGGGGCTTAGTAATTTAACCATACTGTCTTAATAAATATGGCACGCTGTTGTTTGTGTTCACTGGTAATTCAACTTCTTTTTAAAATAGGCTTCGAAACGTTGGCTCTTATCATTTTAAGTTCTTTACAAGAAAATTTTGTCATATCAATGTTAGTTAAGAGAAAAGAAAAGTTATTAGGTATTTACGTGTTTTTAAGAAAATCCTAGTTGCGACAACCATATTAAACAAAAAGGCGTACAAACATTACAGAGGTATGTAATGTTTTTATTAGGAATTATTTTAAATAAATAAATTAAATAGCAAAAAGGTTGTCGAAACCTGACAACTTTATTTGACAATGACATAAGAGACTTTGAGAGATTTGACAATAACGCATCTGTCGTAATTTCGTTGGCCTCGAACTCCAATTAATGGTATAGCAAATTTTCTAGGTTTTATTTTTGTAATCAGGAACCGTCGACACTCAGATGTATGTTTTTTATTGTCATATCCAAAACTATGTTAACGATTGTGATACTTTGTGTATGGGCCATTCCATATGAAATCATCAAATGAGGTGCGCTGCATGCTTTCCGATTTGTATGGAAAAAATCATGGATGATAATATAGGTATGTTTTACATAAAACCGTAGTTGTTTAATTTTTAAACAGACTAACAGCCAGACAACATAGGTCTGAAGTTTAAAAATAAGCGATTTTTGAGGTCGATGAAAATTGCTTTAACTTTTTTTTAATGTGTGAAACTGAATTTTATTATATGTTAATTTACTATTTAATATGTGTACTTGTACATGTATGTATTACAGTATGTATATTTTTATTACTTATTGTATGACAAACTTCTAAAAAGTCATGTTATTTTGCTAATGTTCAGTGATGTTCAGTAGCTTTTATTGGATTACTCGCTTGCTCTAGACAGGTATTTTTTTTTTATTAACAAGCTCAAATAGTCTTTAAATGAAAACGTTAACAATATTTTTGAATTTAGTTCTTCTAACTTAAAAAAAACAGTAAATTACAAAACCATTTTTGTAGAATTTGCTTTTTATGACGTTAAAAAAAACCATGTTTGGCAAAGTTTAAAGATCTGAAAAGTACACAGAAGAGAAGAACTTACTTTGCTCTTTGTAAATCATCCTTATTTATATTGTGTTATTGATTTTTGAAAGAGGTATGATTTTTTGAAATCTACAAGCTAGCAAGAAGTTTCAAAGTAGTTGTTTAAGTTAATGTTTTTTTTTTATCACGGACAACATTTATAAACGTAATAAACAACAAAATGATGATTGTTGATCCCTCGTTTACTATGTACAGTCAACTAAAAAAGTGGTACACCACTTTCTTGATGGTAAGCATGAAAATGCTAGTGGCACATCTTATAATACGTCTGAAATAGGGTACTTATAGGTTTTATTACACATGCCTACTGTCTTTAGATAAGAGTAATGATGTTGATTCAATAATGCGATAACAATAAAAAATACCAGGTCGTATCATAATTTTGTGCCAGTTTCAAACGGCACCTTACGAGCCGGAAGATATTCCTACTCCAAAAATGTTAATGTCGTAAAGGTAGTCAGGTAATAATACATTACACACACTTTCACGCACATAATATATACATTACATATTTGTGACAAGCTTTTTTGCTGACTTTTGCGTGATATGAACATGAATTCGTAAATCGTGCATTAACACAAGGGCCATACACACTGACATACTTAATTACGTACATCGCAGCTTAAGTAAAGGTTCTTGTTGTTGTTAATGACTAATAAAATATAGTTATGAATAATTTAATGTGTTTTATTTAAAATAGTGAAGTCATAGAGCGCCGGAAAATAGTCGTAAAAAGTTCCGAAAAATGGACATTAAAAAAAATCATAATTCTCACAGAAATCGAAAACACAAAC
This sequence comes from Thaumatotibia leucotreta, assembly GCA_025490895.1. Lineage (NCBI taxonomy): Eukaryota > Metazoa > Arthropoda > Insecta > Lepidoptera > Tortricidae > Thaumatotibia > Thaumatotibia leucotreta. The sequence continues at coordinate 9,961 of JALPQI010019595.1, read as the reverse complement.
CTAATGAAACGGATTCCTATAGAATAGAGTTGGTTCTATCTTTTGTATAACTTTTTGGATTTTTTTATATTGCCAAACATGATGAAATTTGAAGTCAAAGTTGAGTAATTTCGTAAAATGGCCAACTTTACCATTCTTTTTTTCAGCTAAATGAAAAGTTTGTGATCAAACCCTCAGTTATTTTATGAGACCAATACTTGTACTATACAGTAAAAAAAAATTAATTCCCTAAGCCCAGTAGACATGCTGCAAAATCCAATAGAAAATGGGCGGAATTTGAAAATATTCACAAAACTTTCAACATTTATGATGGAATAAGTAAAATAGCTTGATGCATATTGATAATAACATTTTAAAGTACGTTTACTAGAGAATCAGAAAAAATATATAAAAAATGTATATTAGTTACCGAAACAAATTAACATCGCTTCTCGTGGAACCTCAAAAACAGGTAAATTGAAAGTTAAAGCGGGCCCCATCTGGATGAGCAGCAAGTAAAAAAAAAAGTATGGACGGTTTACGTACAACTTACTTAAGACTATCATCCTTGATTTTTTTCAAACTGTTTAAAAATCAGTCAGCGCAGAATTAAATCAGAATCTGATGATTTCATATGGAATGGCCCGTATCGAACATACTTTGACTTTCGCGTATCTACATCTACACATAAAACATTGTCTTAGGTTTAGTACCTGTAAGGATAGTTGTAAGTGAAGTGTTAAATAAAATAAAATAAAAAACCAATCTCAAAATGCGACGTTAATTTACAAAGGTGTTAAAAACTACATTCGATATAAAACGTTTTATACCCCTGGAATGTCACTTTAACATTGACTTTGTAATGTCATGTCATTGTCATAGATTGTTTACATTTTTGATCTCGAATTCCATTTCAGAGCTTAATGTCTTCGTGGCGAATGATTGACATTTTTATTTTTTTCCAATAACTGTTAGGTGAACAAAAAAGTATAAATGGACAGTAAGCTTACTTTAGAAAACTGACACCAAAAAGTCGGGTCAAGTCGAAAGGATTGTACTTAAGGATGTTGTACCTATATGTACGATACATTTTTTAAGCTCAATTTTTTTCCACAACCTCAAGGAAAATATTCATATTCATATTATTCATATTCATATTCTTTATTCATAATATTTGTAATATTACATGTCATTTTTATATAATAATATAAAGAAAAAGTACATTTGTAACAATAAATAGGTACCAACAATAATATTCAGTAATATTAATTTACATAAAATAACGATTTAGTTACAGTTCATATTTAGAAATTCCTCGTAGCTATAAAATGTGTGTTCGAGAAGCCAACGTTTCAGTCTAACTTTAAAGATTTTTAACGAAGGTGCCAAAGTAATTTTTTCCGGCAATTTATTGTAAATTGTGGGTCCCATTACGTGGGTCAGCTTATTGGACCTTGCCAGTCTTCGTTGTACCGGGACAAGCTGATTTGGGTTACGTAGTGAGCGGCCTGAGTCGGCTCGTGATTTGTACTGGCTCAGATTGACGCGGACATAAATCGCGATTTGCTGGACCACCATTGATGGCAGAGTCAGTATACCCAGGTCTTTAAAATAAGGCCTCACGGAGGTCTCCTGACTCACCTGCATTATACACCGCACAGCTCGTTTCTGCATTCTAAATATGCGTTGCCAGTCTGCGGCGCGTCCCCACATTTCAACGCCGTATTGCAACAGCGAGTGTATTGTTGCGAAGTAGCATGTTCTCACAACATGCCGGGGCACGACCCAGGCGAGGCGACTCTGTAGTTGCTCGATATGGTTCGCCCAAGTCAGCTTATAGTCCACTTCAAATCCCAGAAATGTTGTGACCTCCACCTGCTCCACTTCCACGCTTCCAGCTCGGATTTTTAGTGGTCTAGGTGTTCGACCTCCGATATGAAAGTGGATAAAGTGGGTTTTCGTTAGGTTGAGCGCCAAGCCATTCAACGCAAACCACCATGCCAACTGGTCTGCAGCCTCATTGAGGCGGGCCTTCAGCCCATCTACACTCTGCGCCGAGACGATACCAGCGACGTCATCCGCGTACATAAATATCTCTGCCGCTGTAATGGTTTCAGGGAGATCGTTCAGTAACAGCGAGAAGAGAATATTGGATACAGGCGATCCCTGGGCGACGCCCATACATGTGGTTAGTGGATCCGATTTGGCTTGTCCTCCGTCTCCTACCACAACCTGCGATCGGTCCTGCAGAATGTCGACGAGGAGGCTATGGGCTTTGCCACATATGCCATAGTGCAGCAGCTTGGCGGCTATAACGCCGTGATCAGCAACGTAGAATGCCCTGGAGAGGTCACAGCAAATCATTGCTACCTGCTGCTTACCTTCCAAGGCATCGAATACTTTGCGCATGGCTTCGCGTGCCAAGCCAGTTGTACAGTGTCCAGATCTATACGCGTATTGCCGGTCTGATAGAACGTTTGATGCATTGAGAAATGCCGTCAGCCTAGAACACAGGCCGTTCTCCAGTACTTTTGCAATGCTGGGAATGATGGATACTGGTCTGTACCCGTCAATATTCTCTCTCTTCCCTTTGCCCTTGAACAGTGGAGAGATTTTGCTAGTCTTTAAGGGCTTGGGATAGGACCCTTCTATAAGACATCTGTTGTACATATGTGTTAGGGCGGGTGATATAATATGAGTAATCGAATGTAGTAGAGACATAGACATCCCGTAGATATCCTTTGCAGTTTTATGTGCAATACGGGTCGCAATAATGGTGTGAACTTCTTGGACTGTGAAAGGGACGAGTCTCATGCAGCGGTCGGCAGGCGAGCGGGCCGCGCTCAGCAGGGCGCGGACGCCGCCGAGGTCAGCGCGCGGCGCCCCGCAAGCCAGCGCAGCCCGCACGAACCTATCATTCATGGCATCGACCACATCTTTTTTCGAAGCATATTTCACACCCTCTGTTCTTTCTACAATTTCTGTGAAGTCTACGATAGGACGCCTGGCTTTCCCTCTCTCTCTATTGATAATTTCCCACATTGCCTTAGACGAATTTTTTGTCGTACACATTTGTTTACAGTAGTGACTCATTTTAATTTGATTAATTCTATTGGTGTATAATTTGTTTAATGAATCGACACGTTTTTTTAACCCGTCGTTTAACGGAAATTTACGTTCCAAATTAATACAGTCGAATAATAGTGATTTAATGTTAAGAAGATCTTGAGTAACCCATGACTCACTTAGCTTAGAGCAACGCTTTGTGATACACTATTCAATAGACCGACGGAATCTTAAAACATATATACCTATACATAATGGAAAATTATTAATATTACCGAGGTATTATTAGCTAACATTTATTTCAAAATCAAAAATAATGTACTTCATATTTGAAAATAAATCATCAAACTAAAGGAAAATTCACTAGCAGTATCTGTCATGCTTTTAAAAAAGAATCCGCTTCGGAGTATGAAAATTTTAAAATGAAAAAATGTTACTTGTTACACTTTTACGAATACTCAGAAAAGTTAAATAATTTAAAAATAACCAACCTGTTATTCTCATCAGCTTCTAATGCTAATAGAAGAGCTTCTTCCTCATCAGATGACATACACATGTTGCTGTGATGGTTGCAGTTGATCATCTACTTAATATGTTATTTAGGTATCTGAAGCATGATTTTGACGTAGTGTATTTTAAGCTCCGGTTTGAAAGGTTTGCGTCAAAAAAGATTCGCGTGAAGCACGTCACTGCGATTTCGTATCGTGACCGTTTTTTAAGCTGCGGTGTGGTCGCACCTTTACACGTAAAGATTTTAATGTTTTGCCAATGATTTCAGAAGGCAATTTTGAGAACATAGACTGTGTCCAATAATCTCTGCCAGCAAAAAAAGGCGGCCAATTCAACTGCGTAAGATTGTCAGACAATTTAGTTATAATATTTAACATAAAATAACTACTTTCTCGATCAGTAGCTGATCTTTATTTAGACCGTTGGTGTTCGGTGGACCAGACGAGGCCGCGAGGCCCAGCAGCGACACACTGCCAGCTGTGGGCAGGTAGGGTACTACGGCCTCGTTGGTGGTCGGTGGAGGCCGGACGAGGCCGCGAGGCCCAGCAGCGACACACTGCCAGCTGTGGGCAGGTAGGGTACTACGGCCTCGTTGGTGGTCGGTGGAGGCCAGACGAGGCCGCGAGGCCCAGCAGCGACACACTGCCAGCTGTGGGCAGGTAGGGTACTACGGCCTCGTTGGTGGTCGGTGGAGGCCGGACGAGGCCGCGAGGCCCAGCAGCGACACACTGCCAGCTGTGGGCAGGTAGGGTACTACGGCCTCGTTGGTGGTCGGTGGAGGCCAGACGAGGCCGCGAGGCCCAGCAGCGACACACTGCCAGCTGTGGGCAGGTAGGGTACTACGGCCTCGTTGGTGGTCGGTGGAGGCCAGACGAGGCCGCGAGGCCCAGCTGCGACACACTGCCAGCCGTGGGCAGTTAGGGTACTACGGCCTCGTTAGTGGCCATTTTGTCAGCTCAGCTAATGTGTCACTTGGAATCAAACCACCTGCTAACGGACAATCAATTTGCGTACCGACAGAAAATGTCTACAACTACCGCGGCATACAGGATGTTTGATTGTATAGTGACTGGGTTGGATGACAAAAACAAGATGGCTGGAATATTGTGTGATCTGTCAAAGGCATTTGACGTAATTAGCCATGCATTACTACTAAACAAATTGAAACTCTATGGCGTCCAAGATAATGCTCTTAAATTGTTCACGTGTTTTCTGTCGGGCCGCAAACAAGTCGTGAAACTGCTCACAGACTGCAAACAGCTACGATCTGACACGGGGTTCGTTAATGTCGGTATTCCGCAAGGCTCCGCCCTCGGAAACACTCTGTTCTTGCTGTACATAAACGACCTGCCGTCAAACATTGTAGCCGGTTCGTCTGTTTTGTTTGCGGACGACACAACTGTGTTGGTCAGCGCAAAATCTTACGATCAGCTAAGTTTGAAGATCAGCAATGCTTGTGAGCAGTTACAGGCACAGGCATGGTTTTCTGCGAACGGCCTGCTATAAAATTGCTTCAAATCAAACATAATGCTGTTTTCTGGCCGAAAGACTCCATTATCTCCCTGTATTGCCAACAGTCCGCTACCACTTTGCGACGCGAGTAGATTCCTTAGGTTTATAGTCGACTCTAATCTAAACTGGAAGTGCAATGTCGATAATGTGTGCGAAAGGTTGGGTGGCGCTGCGTTTGCATTGCGAAAACTAAAACCGCTTATCTCGGGTGAAGCTCTAAAGCAGGTGTACTATGCTCATTTTCACTCCATCATGTCGTATGGCACACTCATCTGGGGTAATTCCACAGATGCTAGAAGAGTCCTCGTCGTGCAAAAAAGAGCTATTCGCACACTTGCTGGAGTGAAGCATAGACACCCCTGTAAAGAATTATTCGTTTCGCAACGCATAATGACTCACTACTCACAACACATGTTCGACATGTTAATGTTTGTGAGAAATAATATGTCCCAGTTTCCTCGAGTAAACTGCTCGGGGAAACTACTTCGAAACACGGGACGCCTGAGAACTGTTCCACGTCGCATGGCACTTTCAACGAGGAATCCACGAGTTATCGGCCCCACGTATTTTGAGCGCCTACCTGCCTTTGAGGATTTAGTAATGGAGTCGGCTTCATATCGTTTCCCCTCTGCCAAAGACTTTGGCCAAGAATTTGTACATTGACCAAACCTGTTTATAAAAACTATTTCATTAATCGATTCTTCGCAGTCTTGTAATCGTTATGTACCCGTAACAAGCTCCGTCAAAATGCCTGTATGTGCTATGTATGGATTCGAAACTCGTTCAAATACATCATGTATACAAAATATGCGTTAATACCATTTCATATCTTGCCTTTATTTGTTTATATTACAACATTTTAATACATAAAATTGTTCAAGAAAATCAAGTACCAGGGAATCGATAGCAAAATCGGTTTCGAAAATATCGCACACAATTCGTATTTTCATTTTTGACTGATGGAGAAAATTTGACATTTATTGTATTCTCGTATTTAAGGTTAATAAGGTCTACCCATCTTTAAATTTTGTAGGAAATATCAGACTTAGTGAATCAAGTAAGACAGAAGACTCTGCCTTGGTCTAATGTTAAGCTTATATGTAAGCCAATAAGGTTGAATATTTATTGCGCTTATTTGGAATACGTATTACGCGCGAAAATACATAGTGATGTGAACGTTACTCTTTATGACACAATGTCGAGAGTAGGTGTAAAATGTCGAGATACGGACACTTGTGTTTACGTATATTAGTGTTCTCACAGTAAGTAAATAAAAACACAGTCTTATCGAATTCAATAACTTCATTTTTACAAGTGCTACTTAACGCTAGTTGGACCTATATTATAAATTGTATTTAAGTACTTACTAAAATATCACTAAGGAATATCAATATCACCGGCCTTATTGCAAAAACTTGTATGTATACGCACCTACGCACCTTGTACCTACGCACTTGTATTCAAATTGTATCCTTACGAGTATTCACAATTAAGCCTCAGTGAGTTTTACCCCAGCTAACTAAAACTTTCTTACTACAACAAAATAAATAATACTCGTATGTACACTCGTATGGACATACATTGTTTTCTTTCACAGCCGCTAATTAATATTATTTATTAAATATTATAATTGATTTACGGATTTCGAAATGCACGTGATTGACCGAGACTTTCCTTACAGTTACAGCCTTCGTAGTCAAAGATCGCGATAAACGAAAACATAATCAATTGAAGTAGGTTAATGGCAAGACATTCAGGCGGTTTTGTTATTAAAATTGGTTGATTGGTTGGTTAACTGTTACTAATTGTCTGTTTACTTTTATTTAAATACTCAAAACAACAATATATAGTACCAAGGTGCACGTCAATCTATGATGTTGAGAAAAATATATCGATACGATAATCTTCAGACACTTGAAAGCCATATTAATCGGTTCGATTACCTACACCTACGTCGATAGTTTGAAATTGTGTCCGCATAGAAATTTTACTGTATTAGTGTGATAATTTAACTTAGTGTTGTGGTATTGTTTAAGTGTGCGTGAGTAGTAACGAGAAGAAGAAATGCATTTGTAGTTAGATCGTTTACATGTGTGCTACCTCGTCCCCCTCGGAAATTGGCAGAATGTTTTGTTAGGAAAGTTATAGCGATACCGTCTCCCCATACTAAATCCTCCAAGCCTACCTGCGGATATAAGGCAAGAAACATCTGACGTAACATTTAAACGCAAATTGAGAAACCTTTTGTTAGAAAACCCTCTGTATTCTGTGAAAGAATACATGGAATTAAATTTATAATATTATTGTATTTTATTATTATTATTGATATTGTTTTTTGCTGACAATCCTTATTGGGAGCTCATACCAACTTTAATTATTGTTTTGTGTACCTATTGACGATTCTTATTGGGAGATATTTTTTTTATACATATTCCTTTGTTCCAATTTTAATTTGTAATTATTGTTGTGGATTTATTTAGTAATTGACATTTTAATTCATTTCATTGCATATCATTGATCATTGTATAAGTATTTTAATACTTACTTATTTTTTATTTCACTTGAGACAATCCTTATTGGGAGCTATAATTTTATTTTATTTTATTGCATTTTTTATTTGATTACTTTGTTATTATTATTATTTTTCATTGACGATCATGTTAGATATTCTTATATCGCTACAACTATGCATATTATGTAATTTTCTATACATGAAATAAATGAATCTGAATCTGAATCTGTGGTCGGTGAAGGCCAGACGAGGCCGCGAGGCCCAGCAGCGACACACTGCCAGCTGTGGGCAGGTAGGGTACTACGGCCTCGTTGGTTGTCGGTGGAGGCCAGACGAGGCCGCGAGGCCCAGCAGCGACACACTGCCAGCTGTGGGCAGGTAGGGTACTATGGCCTCGTTGGTGGTCGGTGGAGGCCATACGAGGCCGCGAGGCCCAGCAGCGACACACTGCCAGCTGTGGGCAGGTAGGGTACTACGGCCTCGTTGGTTGTCGGTGGAGGCCAGACGAGGCCGCGAGGCCCAGCAGCGACACACTGCCAGCTGTGGGCAGGTAGGGTACTATGGCCTCGTTGGTGGTCGGTGGAGGCCATACGAGGCCGCGAGGCCCAGCAGCGACACACTGCCAGCTGTGGGCAGGTAGGGTACTACGGCCTCGTTGGTGGTCGGTGGAGGCCAGACGAGGCCGCGAGGCCCAGCAGCGACACACTGCCAGCTGTGGGCAGGTAGGGTACTACGGCCTCGTTGGTGGTCGGTGGAGGCCAGACGAGGCCGCGAGGCCCAGCAGTGATACACTGCCAGCTGTGGGCCGGTAGGGTACTACGGCCTCGTTGGTGGTCGGTGGAGGCCAGACGAGGCCGCGAGGCCCAGCAGCGACACACTGCCAGCTGTGGGCAGGTAGGGTACTACGGCCTCGTTGGTGGTCGGTGGAGGCCAGACGAGGCCGGGAGGCCCAGCAGCGACACACTGCCAGCTGTGGGCAGGTAGGGTACTACGGCCTCGTTGGTGGTCGGTGGAAGTCGGATGAGTGTAACAGTGAGTAGCGTTGAAAATGGCGGAAAAAATTTAATGTTTTTTTTCGGGAATGTATGAAAATGTAGTTTAATACCGTTTTTACGGGTACAAAAATAATCAATTTCACTTTCTTCATTGAATTTTCCGAAAAAATCCGGAAAAAAACGAGCTGTTTGGAAAGAAACGAGGATTTAATCCGGATATTTTCAACGCTGGGGTAGTCCGGGTACTACGGCCTCATTGGTCCGTGGAAGCCGGGAGAGTGAAATAGTGACACACGAACAAGAAGCCCACTGCTGGGCACGCTAGGGTACTCACGTCCTCGTTGGTGGTCTGGTCGGTGGAGGCCAGGTAGGTGTGGAAGCCGGCGAGGCCCAGGACCGACCACACGACAGGAAGCCCACTGCTGGGCACGCTAGGGTACTCACGTCCTCGTTGGTGGTCTGGTCGGTGGAGGCCAGGTATGTGTGGAAGCCGGCGAGGCCCAGGACCGACCACACGACAGGAAGCCCACTGCTGGGCACGCTAGGGTACTCACGTCCTCGTTGGTGGTCTGGTCGGTGGAGGCCAGGTAGGTGTGGAAGCCGGCGAGGCCCAGGACCGACCACACGACAGGAAGCCCACCGCTGGGCACGCTAGGGTACTCACGTCCTCGTTGGTGGTCTGGTCGGTGGAGGCCAGGTATGTGTGGAAGCCGGCGAGGCCCAGGACCGACCACACGACAGGAAGCCCACCGCTGGGCACGCTAGGGTACTCACAGTCCTCGTTGGTGGTCTGGTCGGTGGAGGCCAGGTATGTGTGGAAGCCGGCGAGGCCCAGGACCGACCACACGACAGGAAGCCCACTGCTGGGCACGCTAGGGTACTCACGTCCTCGTTGGTGGTCTGGTCGGTGGAGGCCAGGTAGGTGTGGAAGCCGGCGAGGCCCAGGACCGACCACACGACAGGAAGCCCACCGCTGGGCACGCTAGGGTACTCACGTCCTCGTTGGTGGTCTGGTCGGTGGAGGCCAGGTAGGTGTGGAAGCCGGCGAGGCCCAGGACCGACCACACGACAGGAAGCCCACCGCTGGGCACGCTAGGGTACTCACGTCCTCGTTGGTGGTCTGGTCGGTGGAGGCCAGGTAGGTGTGGAAGCCGGCGAGGCCCAGGACCGACCACACGACAGGAAGCCCACCGCTGGGCACGCTAGGGTACTCACGTCCTCGTTGGTGGTCTGGTCGGTGGAGGCCAGGTATGTGTGGAAGCCGGCGAGGCCCAGGACCGACCACACGGATAAGAAGCATACTCCTGCTGCTAATGCTGATGCTGGCTCCTGGAAGATAAATTATAACAATAATAAATATCTTGGGACATCTTACACAAATCAACCT